>CM024761.1:16584848-16681573 GCA_014218235.1 Colocasia esculenta
ACCCTCAATACCTCATATAGAGGTTCAATGATCTGAACCAGCTTGAACACCCGATCCCAAAAATTTGAGCTGTTGACAATGCCTTCCACTTCTTTTCCATCCGATGTTCCAGCAAAATTGCTTGCAACTATATTATCACCCTGAACATGCGTTTCAATCCATCCTGTGCTTCAATGGCTTTGTAATGCCACAAAATTTGTTGCAAAGCGGGTGACAGTCGGCCTCAACAACTCTCCACCAGTGGACTCTCTTATCCACGCCAACACAACATGATGATTGTAGATGAAACGTGTAATTTTCTGCCTGCATCCACGACCATTTTCACGGGTTGCAGTGTCCCAATCTCTTTCAGCATTAAATCAACACAGTGGGCAGCACATGGGGTCCAGTAAAGATGAGGATAAATCTTCATCAACTCCTCCCCTGCTTTTTGTAGGCAGATCCATTATCCGTCACCGTCTGCACAATGTATTGCTCACCAATCTCCTCAACAATCTCCCGCATCAAACTCAAAATATTCATAGTTGTGTACTCTATCGGATGCGTCAACAGATTTGTGATAGAAAACTTGTCTATCACAATACACGAGGAAGTTGAGATGAGGCTGCTCCTGGCAAGGATGGCAGAGTCGGGTCGCCTGGGTGAGTCGGACCCAGCCGACCCGACTCGGGTCGGATCTATGGATCCGGCCGACTCCAATGGAGTTGGCCGACCTAGATCGGCCATGCTTAAAAAATGTTAAAAAATTGAAAAAAAATCAGGAAAAATCCGAAAAATCAGGAAAAATCACAGAAAATTATTTAAAAATATATAATATAGAACATATTGAGTATATCCATAGTTTAGTTACACATATGTTCATATTACAATACAGAGCAATGGTAACTATGATATCTTATTTACCTGAATATCATTTTTGTAGTTTCATTTACTTAAGATATTACATGTAAATAAGGAAGTACCCCCATTTGAATCCAATAAAAATGTCAAAAAAATCATCTCTTACCAATAAAAAGTCAACTCTCCCATCGAAGAAGAAAATCACGATTTCGATGATTTTAGCAAAATGCTAACTTTCTAATCGCTTATAATTTGGCCTATCTAAAAATTGATAATTCAAATAAACATATGGAACACTAAAAATTCAAAGTCCGGTAAAAAAAGTTAAACGTGCATATGACTTCTCTAAGGGAGCCGCTCTCCTACTGACGGCACTTAGTCTGCTTGAGATCTCTCAGGATTGGTCAAACTTAAGCTATCATCACTCAAAGTCATAAGAATTGTCACTTTTAAATTTCTCAATTAAAAAGTGAAAAATCTCATGAGTTTAGGTGATGATAGCTTAGGTTTGACCAAATCCTGAGAGGTCACAAGCAGACTAAGTGCTGTCAGTAGGAGAGTGGCTCCCTTGGAGAAGTCATATGCACGTTTGACTTTTTTTACCGGACTTTGGATTTTAGTGTTTCATATGGTTTATTGAATTATCAAATTTTTAGATAGACTAAATTATGAGAGATTAGAAAGTTAGCATTTCACTAAAATCACCGAAATCGCGATTTCTTCTTCGATGGGAGAGTTGACTTTTTATTGGTAAGAGATATGATTTTTTGATATTTTTATTAGATTCAAATGGGGGGTACTTCCTTATTTACATGTAATATCTTAAGTAAATTAACATTTACTTAAATGATATTCAGGTAAATAAGGGATCCTGACAACCCTGCCTGAAGAGGATCCTGAAGGTAACCTGAGGGAATCGGCTACACAGATGAATCGGGGTGGAGTCGGGCTGAGTCGGCCTGACTCCACCCGATTTCGGTCGACTCACCCCGATTCCACCTAGCCCCATGGGTGGGTCGTTGTTCACCCCCAAGTCAGGTCGCCAGGGGCCGACCGACTCAGAGTCGGCCGACTCTGCTCCGAGTCGGCCGACTTTGCCATCCATGGCTCCTGGTGATGCCCGACCAACCATCACACATCAATGTGGACACCATACTTCTCCCATTTCTTCTTAAAACTGTCAATATAAGACTTGATCTTATTAACTTCATCCTGAAGATATTTCCCAGGCAAGTCTCTAGCTGTAGGAGGCTGCACATGTAGCCCTCCACGTTGAACCTCCTGTATAGCAGTTTTGTAATAAGGACTATTTGCTACATTGAATGGTAACCCTGTATGGTGCCATCACTTTGCAATTGCTCGACCCACCTTGTATTCGGCCCCTGCTGGTTGTATGCATCCTCAATCCTAGTTTGCTTGCCATGCTCCTTATGATACACATAAGGGTCCACGTCCTCTATTTGCACACCTATGGGCATGGATGGCAGAGTCGGGTCAGGGTGTGAGTCGGACCCACCCGACCCCGACCGGGTCGGGACGGATCCCAAGGCCGACTCCTATGGAATCTGGCCGACCCTGGGTCGGCCAGGTTTAAAAATTGTTAAAAATTATGGAAAAAATCAGAAAAAAATCAGTAAAAATTGCAGAAAATTATGAAGACACATACAACATTCATTGAATACAAACACAATCAAATTCAAATCTTATCATGTTCATACATTGAAAAAATAGATATATGTACAAGTTTATAACATGAAATAAATAAAAATACTTCTCAATTTGACATTTTGAACCTCATCCTCTACCTCATGAGATTGAAGGTGGCATATATTCATGTCCCCATACTGTGTATATCCAAAGGTAAACAAAGAATTTGCAATGTCTTGGAATCCTCTTTGGATGCTTCGAGGTGTCGTTGCTTGTTGGCTTGAACTTTCTCTTGATTGTCCCGGAGCGAAGAAACTACCATATCCAGTAGTTTGAATATTGCCCAAATAATCTGTCCCACTACTAGAGCTGATATCTGAATATGACAATTTTGGGGGACTAAAAAAGGGTGGATAAGAAGGCCCATATCCCCAATCATGCCCTGCTTGCCTTTGTTGGCCTTCATATCCCCATGTTGCTGTTGTGCTTCCTTGGCTTCCTTCTTGTTGATGGGGTGGTTCTGAATAATCTTCATATCCTGACATGATACCCCCAAGCCCATAACCTCCCGTGGCTCCAGTACCTGCAGCAGCACCATCATCATCATCAGGTGATGAGTGGAGTCATCACTCCCACTGTTTTCCCTTTTCTTTGTAATCATCTTTTTGCGACGTTGATAATGTATTTTCTCTGCTTATATAATCTAGCCAAGTGAGGTGGTAGGGGTGGAGCCTCAGAAAATGGCTGTCCAATATGTGTCTCTGCCTCAGGAGAGTCCTATTCACCTTCTTGTGATTTTCTTCTTGGTTCTTCTGTTCGTCTTTCTTGTTTGCCTTTGCTTTCTTCTTGCCTTTGTCTTTCTTTCTTTGGGATCTAATTGGGAGGTAGATCTTCTCAATTCTGGCTGAGATGAAGAAATTCTAGTATCATGTACAGTGGAAGATCTTCTTAATTCTGGCCTCTCACCTCTCTCAGGTACATGTTCTTCTAATAAAACATCTTCTTCACATGCCTGAACCTAGGGCTGCAAACGGGTCGGGTTCGGAACCGGAAACACAGATTCCGATTCCGATAACCGAAATATGATTCCGATTCGATTTCGATTCCGATAAGAATGGTTAGTTCTGATTCCGTTCCGATTCCGATAACATTACGGAACCGAAATTCCGATAAGGTAAGGTGTTTACAATAATTTTACCTTGAGTTTATGATAATTTATCGGAATAACCGATACCGATTCTGATTATTTTTCAATTCCGATTCCGATTCTGATAACTTATCGGATATTCGATACCGATTCCGATAAGCTATCGGTATCATATTCCGATCCGAAACCGATAATTTTTATCGGAATCGGGTCGGAATATCGGAATATCGGGTTCCGTTTACACCCCTACCTGAACCAGGCGATCATCAAGATGAAAGTCAGGTATGTCTCCCTCAGCTCTCGTCTCCACCCAAGCATGTAAAGGGTGTTCTTCATTTAGCAACTCATCAACATCTATCTCAGGAACTACCTCCTCCAATGGTCTACCAGCTAGCTGCATGAATCTCTGTCTTTCTATCTTTTGCCTTTCTTCTTTTTGCTTCACCCTTAAACGCATATTATAGTGACAGTAAATCAACTTCTCTAGCCTATCCACACCCAACCTATTGCGAATTTTTGTGTGAATAAGGCTGAATGTACTCCAATTCCTTTCACATGGGCTAGAAGAAGTGGTTTGACTTAATACTCTGACTGCAACATACGCTAAGAGACTTGTCCCAGCTTGTTGATAATTGACTTGGATCCACCATTCAGCTGTTGCAATAAAATGAGCGAACATTAATCATTTTATAATGGTGAATTCTTAAATTTATGGTTTTAGGCAAACACCCAAACATGTAAAACCACTGAAGTGAGTTTTTGAGCTGCATATGTCATGTCATATCCTCGTATATCCCAACTTTCATCTTATATCTCTCCACCTACAAAATGGAAGACATGGCATATGTCAAATGAATCATGCATACATATGCAAAATAAAACATTCTATCCTACCTCTGCTATTGCATCTAATCTCTCATTCATTGTCCTTGCAAGGCGAGTGATGACATTCATGGTGCCTCTCATCACTTCTCTGTCATTGTGCACATTATCTTATATTGGATTCTAGGGTTGAAAAAATACCCTGCATATGATAAAAGAATTTTAAGCATAGTATCATAAAAATTCAGCAAGTAATTACATTAAATAAATTACCTGCAGCATGAAGATCACGGTGGAGAGTCATCTCCCATCGCTTGTCTATGATGGCCCACATTTTCTGTATGCTTTAGGATTCATTTCCCTCAACTTTTCCCTTCCTTTGTCCATTGCCTCGTACAAATATCCCATATCATTTTGTCGTCACTATCAACCATTCTAAGGATAAGTACCAAAGGTTCTATTACTTTGAGGTAGTGGGAAACCTTCTCCCAAAAACGTGCATTGCTAATCAGGTCTTGGACTTGAAGAGCAACATCTTTACTATCAGGCCGTAGAGTGTTACATGTTGCAAAAATTCTCCAGAATAATTAATTGGGCCTATACTCATTAGGCTCTCTAAAGAAATAAAATTGGATGTAAATCTAGTGGGACCGGCACGAAGGAGATCTCTCCATCTGTGTACTTCCTCATCATATTCAAAATCCTGTTGTGACTATAAATAAAGGCAGTTATCATCTGAGCATCATCAATGAGGCATGAATATGAGAATCTTTGCCTATGTCCTCCATCATTAAATCAATACAATGTGATGCACATGGAACCCAATAAAGATGTTTTCGCTTTTCCATCAACAAACCTACCAGCAGCCTTGTAGCTCGCTTCATTGTCAGTCACAATTTGCACAACGTTCTCTTCACCCACTTCCTCCACAACTGCATCCATTAGTTTAAAAAATAATCTGCATTCTTGATCTTGTTAGATGCATCAACAGATTTAAGAAAAATAGACCCTCACAGCAATACACAAGAAAATTTATCATGGATTTCCTTGTGGTCCCTGTCCAACCATCACACATCATGGCGCAACCACGTTCTTTCCATATATTTGGAAGCTACTCACCATCCTTTCAACTCATCATATTCATCATCAAGCCCAGCATCATATATGTACTTCCTTGTAGGAGCCTTAAGACCAGGCCCAGCTCCGCAATTGCATCTAACATACTCTGGAAATATGGGCTCTCTGCCGTATGTGCCGGAACACCTGCATGTAAAAACCATTTGACAATACCTTTGATTGCTCCCTTTACAGTGGCTTTCACTCCTTTCAATGCCTGCTTGATTCTTGGTTGCTTTACAGACCTTGATCTATACAAATATGCATCCATAGGACCCTGTGTAGGAGCATGAACATCTGAAAGTCTACCTCCACACCTTAATGCACCGGCTCCTCTACGAACTGATGTACTCCTAGGAAGAGATCACCTAGAGTCATCTCTAGACAAATGTGCTCCCGATGTCCCCAAACCCCTTCGTCTCTCATCTTCCTCCGCATAAGAACGGCGACTAGCACGTGCCGCTGCAGTGAACTCAGGATCAGGATCATCATTATCTTCATTATCATCCACAGGAATTGGTAGAGTATAATCTCTACGAATCTGTCTCCCAGAAATCTCATCTTGAAGTTGTTGCTGCTGAGTTGTCAATATTTTTTCTACTTTTTTCCCCTCATATATGTTTTCATTTCATTTCTAACTTCTATTGGACAAGATGGACATTTTGAAACATTTCCAGCAATCCAGCAAGATGTTGTTTAAGGCGATAAATGCCTCCAAAACATCTCATTTCTACACCAATTACATTTGACTTTTTTCTTAGATGCATCAATAAGTGTACCATGAGCCCAACCAGGATCAATGGCCTGCTCCACCTCTTGCTCTTCATGTTCTTGATGTGCCATATTTCTGTGTAAGAATGCAATTGAATTGCACGTTAATACACAAAATCCCTATTTTTAAACCTAATTAGGATTTAATTGGGAAATTTTCGGGGAAAAATTGTCATACAATGTAAATGAATGTACATAAATACTCTAATCAACTCAAATGACCACATTGGACACTCAATTGCACATTAATTAAATCCCTAATTTTAAACCCTATTTAAGGTTTAATTTGGGAATTTTGAAAAACAATATCATGGACTATAAATAAATGTGCATACAAAACTCTAATCAACTCAAATGACCACATGGACACTCAATTGCACATTAATTATATTAATTACCTAAAATCCCTAATTTTTAAACCCTAATTAAGGTTTAATTTGGGATTTTTTTTAAAAAAGATCATGCAATGTAATTGAATGTACATAAAAACTCTAATCAACTAAAAATAACTACATGGACACTCAATTACATAATAATTATATTAAGGACCTAAAATCCCTAATTTTTAAACCCTAATTAGGGTCATTGGGGATTTTGAGGGAAAACAGTCCATGTAATGCAATTAAGTCTACCAACAAACTCTAATCAACTAAAATAATTCTATTAGGCACTCAATTGCACATTAATTTCATTCATGGACACAAAATCCCTAATTTTTATACCCTAATTAGGGCTCAATTTGGAGATTTAGGAGAATGAGAGTCATAAACATGTTAATATGCTATAGATCTATAACATATTTAACATTTCCTATTTTTTCAGATTTTTTAAAAATATTTAAAAAAGCTCACCTCACAGAAGAGAGAGGAGAACAGAGAGAGGGGAAGGAGCAGCGGCGGCGGCGTGCAGTGGCAACGGCGGCGGTGGCCGGTGTTGAACGGGGAAAAAATATGTTTTTTTCTCTTTTCTCTCACACTTTTTGCTCTCGGTTTATCCGCTCGTTTCGTTTCATTTGGTTCATGTATTCATTCATTTCTCATTTTTTTGAATTTGGTTATTTGCGGGGCGTGCCAGCCTGTCTAGCAGACAGAAAAAGAGTCTGCGCGATGCGGAAGAAGAATTTTAGTGTCCGGGGAACGGACGGGTATGGTGTCCGTGAAACGGACAGGTTGTGTCCGCGAACGGACGGGTGCGCCGTTTTTTTAATCTAAACTCCTTGAGTCAGATGTCTATTCTCATCAGACGATTAGGGTAGCATGTGCTGGACCTCTGTCTCCATCGACCGGAATCGATGTTACATTTACATCGAGTTAAAACTCTTGGCATTATTAATACCAATTTCTAACCCGAATACCATTCATAGTAAAGGACGGAGAAAAATACGTATGCTCTTTGAAAATCCTGATCATGACATGTTTTTGTTTCTTTTGATTATTTTGAAATGCTTTTGCTTTGGATATTTCATTTTTAGAAATGACTGCCATTTCGGAGTCCAAAGTTTGATTTTTGAAGAGGGGAACGGGTATATACCCGTGGACCTATTTGAGGTCTTTTCTTTTTTGCAAAAGGGTTGATTAGACATTTTATTTGGAAAACATGAGGATTATTATTATGAACGGGTATATATCCGTGGATATTGATTTTAAACTTGGGGGTATTATAACCCAGAGCAACACTTCCGTATTAGAAGGATAACTGTGCAAATTTTTATATGAGGTTCTTTCACAATGCCATTTTTGAACAAAGTCGAGTTGAGGTAGGGTTCTTTTCTCTCATTTCGCACTTGTGCGGGTACAATTTCCGGAGAGCATATGGATGTATCTCCATGGAAGTCCTTGTCCCATTGTGATTACTGTCCAAAGTCCATTTCCACGGGTATGGTTTTCGTGGAGGTGCATATGTGCTCCCATTTGGAGTATCTGAGCGCAGTTCTTGTCTTATCCTTCTTTTTCTTGGATGTGTGTATATATCACAATCCCTTTTTTTGAATATATGAGTATGTCTTGGCGAGTCCCTGCTTAGGCAGGGTGTCCTTGTAGTGGTGTATTTATATGGGCGTATGCTTATGTTCATATGTTCTCGGGAGAAACTTTGCCCGGAGGGATTTTGCCTTAAAGAGATATATGTGTATAAACACAAATTTGCACTTTGTGAATATATTCTCAAACGGTATCTCTATTTGAGCAGAGTGTCCGATGGGAAGGTGCCCCTGTATGAACGGGATTCCCTTTTGAGAAACATATACACATGGGGCATATTGCGATTATATAGATACATTCTCGGGCAGAGTCTCTATTCGGGCAGAGATTCCACTAAGAAATACATTAATATAAACATGAAGTTTGTGATTATACGGATATGAATTTAGAGGGAACTTTTGTCCGGGCAGGATTCCTCCTAAGAGGCATATGCGTATAGGCACAAATTTGTGATTCTATGGATATGTTCTTAGGGGAGTCTCCATTTGGGCAGAGTTTCCCCTAAGGAACATATACATAAGAACATAAATTTGTGAATATACGAATATGTCTTGGGCAGAACCTCCGCTTGGGCAGAGTTTCTTCTAAGAAACATATACATATAACACGAATTTGTATTATATGGATATGTCCCTGAGAAAGATTTTTGCTTGGGCGAGATTCTCTTAAGGAATATATTTGTATAATTACAAATTTGTAATCTTATATATGTGTTCTTGGACGGAATCTCCACTTGGGCAGAGTTTCGTCTTAAGAAACATAATATAAGAACACAAATTTGTGAATATACGAATATGCCTTGGGCAGAACCTCCGCTTGGGCAGAGTCTCCTCAAGAAAAACATATACATATAAGCACAAAATCCACCATCCCAGAGACTTGCTCGATGGGGGGGGGAGAACATGGGTATTTAAATACCATGTGTCCATAGAGACTTGCTCGATATGGACGGCATTTAAAACCCGGAATATCACCCCACAGAGACTTGCTCGATGTGGGGGATGAAGATTAAGAAGGAATGTCGATGACGATTACGCCGACAGCTCTCCTCTCCACGCCTGGCCTATCGGGCTAAATAAGGGGATTTGTACCTTCGCACATCAAGCAAGAGGGATTGGGAAATAAGAGAGGGAATGAGCAAATGTTCTTTTCTATTTTTCTGGGATTTTTCAACAGGGCTTCGCCGGAGCAAATGGAAGACCCAACAGGGCTTCGCCGGAGCAAGATGGAAGACCCCCCATTCTTATGGAATAGGGGGGTATTATAGGGGTTTTGCCCCTTACCTGCGTGGGAGAGAGGAGAGAACCTCCCCCAACCGATGGTGAATCACCATCGGTTGGGGGAGGCCAACCGATGGTGACCTCGGATGAGGTCACCATCGGTTGGGCCCTTAACCGATGGTGAATCCCCCCTTAACCGATGGTGACCTCAATGATGAGGTCACCATCGGTTGGGGTTGCCAACCGATGGTGATTCACCATCGGTTTAAAGGGGACTGTCCCCTTACCGATGGTGACCTCACATGAGGTCACCATCGGTTGGGGAAATCCCCCCCTCAACCGATGATGAATCACCATCGGTTGAAGGGGAGAACCCCTTAACCGATGGTGACCTCATCTTGAGGTCACCATCGGTTAGGGGTTTCCTAACCGATGGAGAGAGAGGGAGGGGAGGGGGTTTTGTCTATAAATACCCCCCCTACACCCTCATTTACAAGGCATCTTGCCCAAGTGCTGGAGTTTTTCTTTCTCTCTCGGAGTTCTGCCCGATTCTCGGAGTTCTGCCCGATCGGAGGGTGCCTTTGCAAGCCTCGGAGTTCTTCCTCGCGCTTGTTCTTTGTACTTGTCCTTCGTACTCGGTCTATAGACCTTGTGCTGCCGGATTTCTTCCGCGCTTGTACTCTGGACGGAGACATATTCTCTTTGTACTTTCAATTTAACCGGGAATCCGGGCGCCACTTTAAGGGCCGGAACTCCCCTGTCGAACTTTGGGGAAGAATCCCACTGATAAGTTTGTAACTTAAATAACCTTGGGGTCATTTTAAATCACAACTTATTTGGCCTCTGAGTAGGCTGTTGATAATGTATTGGAATCAGGTCCGTTAATAACCAGCATTTAATCTTCATGGCTCAACGGCCCCTTTCATCATATCCATGACTTGAACGGTTGTCCGCCACAAATAGGCTTCAAATGGCCAAGTCACCGGACCATTATCTGTAATTTTTACTGACATGAACATGTCACACTTTTACCGTTCAACAAATGCCCCCCATGGGACACGTGTCGGAACTGAAAGTGACGACACGCGACCCGTGTAATCTTTACTTTGCATTCCGGAGCGTTTTTGTAGTGCTTTTGATCCCGGATTTCTGCTCAGCTGGCTTTGATACCTTTTTCTTCTTCTTCTGATTTTCTTCTTGTTTTGCATGTGCCTTTCCAGGCTTTCATCATGCCTCTCAAGAAGAGTTTCTTGGTCGTGACAACCATAGTCAGAGGACTCGTGACGGAGTCGTCCCAAAAGGGATAATGATGCCTGCTTTGGCAAGGCCTCGTATCACAGCAATGAACCTGCCCTTATTGGACAGTGGTTATGATGCTATAGCGACAATTGACTTGAGGGCCTCCCTTCACAGGGTGAAGTCGATTATTCCCGTATCATCCGTCGGAAAGGCTATTACCGATATATACGGACGGGAGATTATCCAAGCCACTTCCCATCAGATAAGGAGCTGATCTCCTTTATTCAACAATTATTCCGCTAGTATGAAGGCAGGTGATGTCTGTCTTTCAGCAGAAAGACGATATTTGGAAATTGCCATTCTGAAATCCCGAGATAGTCTCCTGGGCACTTGTGCTTTCTCCTATCCAGTTTTCCTGGGATTTAATGCTTTAAAGAGGATGCCTACAGCGGACGAACTTGGTCCTTTTTCTTGTAAGTTGGACTGCTTTACTCGATCACGGAAAATTTCTCGGCGATCTGGAGTTTGCAGAATCGCCACCGAGTTGCAGAGGAGACCAATGGCATTTATCTGATGCCTGCTGACGCTCGATATGCTGCTGGAAGCCATGACATCCGGTGCCTTCTGGACCGTATTGTTGATTATACTTCTGCCAGTTGGTATGGCCACTGGTCGGTCATACCTCTCATATTTTCCGCTATGGAGCGACAGAATGGCTAATGGGTGTCTTGCATCATTATGGTGATATACTGAAGACATCAGGAATTTAGGGCTGTCGAAGCAACATCATATGGCTACCCGTGTTATGCGGGCATTCTCCGGGCTCTGGTGGAGAGATTCAGCTCTCGGTGGAATACTTTTGGGACTGCCGAGGGCGAGACCTCTATTGACTTGTGGAGTCCATCAAATTTCTAGCCTACCGATATCTGGGCAGCCGTATGAAGAGGTTGTGTTAAATGACTTGCACAGTCATCGCAGCAGCACGGCTCGTCCGGTATGTTTACCCTTATAGCCTTCGTTTTTGACGAAGGTATGGCGGGACCTGGCCCTTGCTGGAAGAAAGGAGGGAACCTCCTCTTCTTCATCACCATGAGAGTAAGCCAAAGTGCCGATATTTCTACAACTGACCGTTCTGTTTCTTTGAAAATTTCTCAGTAGAAGGCCGTCGCTTAGAAGATTATCAACAGCTGGAAGTGAAAAGGCCTTCCCGGGACGATATATCTGCGCCCCAAAGGATATGGGATGGAATCCCCGGCGGCTGCCCGACCGCACATATTTAGCTGCTTACTTGGTGTATTGGTTATCCAGCTTTGTTGTTCCTTACGGCGAAGAAGAATATCTCGGCCGGGATTGATCTACCCCGCCTGTCTTCTGGCGGAGGGCTGTCAACTTGCTTTGGCTCCTGTGGCTTTGGCAAATATATTTCACGGGCTGGGGTCATTGAGCACACACCCGAACCCTCGGGATAGGAAAGCACAACTGCCCACTCACTATCTGAGTGCTTGGGTTGTCTTTTGCTGCCCGGGTTATGCCAGACAATTGATTTGCCTCGCCCATCGGCTCCATTGATTTTATTGTTTAGGGGTCGTCCTGCTGGGAATGCTGTGACGGAGCTGGTGGGAGCCCGGTCCAGTTTATCTTTCCTTCCAAATAATGAGCAGGGGCTGCTTCCATTTGGCAATGTATCTAGAGGTATCAGGCTTTATTGTACCCGAACCCATAATGAGATAGAGTATCATCTGCCAAACAATGTTAATTCCAGCCAGTCCGTATATCAGGACTGGTTATGCTGTATCTGACTCGGAGTGCTGACATATCGCATGGGAAGGACTCTTATTACAGAGCCTTATTATCCTTCGCGATTCGCCAGGAACTTCGGCTATGATCAATCTATTCCCCCACCTGCGGAGTTTCCACTGTTGCTTCGACTCCATCGGGGCCATAATATCACCTGATTGCGTTAAGTTGGTGGGATTATTTCCGCCTGCCGGAGACCAGTTCTGCATATGCCCTCCCTGCACCGGGGGCAGTTGGGGTGTGTAGATATATTTTCGCCCGATGGTGGTCTGACCGGAATAGTATATTCCGACTTGCTCCTCGTGATATTAGGCAGAAGGGGACTCTCGGCTTGAGAAGCCCGGCCTGCCCTGATTTACATCAGTGAGGAATATCTGGACCAGCATTTTTCCAGCATAGCCGCCTCATACAAGTGGCGTTATAGTGCCAAAGCGTCGCCCAAGGCCGACAAAGAGAATAATAGGCACTATTATCAAGGGGAGACGACGCTCCTGGCGCCTATAGAGCTCTCTGGACGAAGGCCGTGATAATAATGGATCTTCGGGATATTGCTGGTGGAGCCACTTACTATCTGACTGCGGTTATTCTCCCGCAGTTCCTTTGTCAACGAGGCTGCCTCCAGAGAGCATCGGCCATCCCGGATGGGCACGATGGGAGAAAGAAACTCTCATAAATGTGATTGGTAATTTCGGCCTTTTGGAATATATTCCCCAACTGGAAAATGCTGAGACATTTCAAGATGTCCGAGATATTGTGAAGAAAGTGGGAAGTGCTTGCAGCACCACCTTTTCTCAATTGGTGCCACGATTTCATCAGAATCAACGGGTATCCCCCGCTTTTCTTTTCTTTTCCTCTTTTTTTTTTCTTCTCTTTTTTTTTTTTTTTTGACACTCGACTCTCGCTCTCCAGCTGCCCTTGCTTTGGGGACCAACAGGAACAGGGAAATGGGAGTCGCCCTGATGTTCTTTCTTCTTCCAACAATAGAAGGGTTGAAAAGGCTAAAGAGGTTGCATGTGCCTCTTCGAGCGGTATACACTTCTATCATTCCCCAGCCTTTTTTTTTAACTCTTTTATCATCACCCTTTGTAGTGACTTCTTCCCTTTATATTTTCCCGTTATCAGGCGATGAGGCCGACGGGGTAAGCACCACTCCATCTCTTTCATTTACTTAAGATATTACATGTAAATAAGGAAGTACCCCCCATTTGAATCTAATAAAAATATCAAACAAATCATATCTCTTACAAAAAAAAAAGTCAACTCTCCCATCGAAAAAGAAATCACGATTTCGATGATTTTAGCGAAATGCTAACTTTCTAATCTCTCATAATTTGACCTATCTAAAAATTGATAATTCAAATAATCATATGGAACACTAAAATTCAAAGTCCGGTAAAAAAGTTAAACGTGCATATGACTTCTCCAGGGAGCCGCTCCTATTGATAGCACTTAGTCTGTTTGAGATCTCTCAAGATTGGTCAAACTTAAACTATCATCACCCAAACACATGAGACTTGTCATTTTCTAGTTTCTTTTCAATTTTTAGGCATATTGTGGGATTATGTAATGGACTCATTTAGTTTTACTTGTTTAAGTGTGTTAAGATATTGCACTTCTTATTTTTATTTACATATTTACATGTATGTGTATTGCTTGTTTTAAAAGTTGAAAATTAGTTTCTGATGATAGAATGATATTTGCACTTTTTGTTCTTTTGGTGTGCTTATTTATCTGAAGATGTCAATTTATATTTTTATAACTTTATGATATATAATGTGAGTTGTTTACTTGGAGTTTAATTTTTGTTGCTTTCATTGTCTTTATGTCTGTCATATTATGATATTTTTTATTAAATTTTCATCATTATATATATTTATAGATACATAAATATCATGTAAGAGGGACACTTGAAAACAACTCATACTTGGTTCCGTCCTAAACGCCTAGGCACCGCTTAGGCGAGCGCCTAAGCGCTTAGGCGATCCGAGACCCCACCTACGCCTTGGTCGCCTTGACGCCTTGACAACTATGACGTCATCCTCAATGTCTTCATCTCGTTCCCTTCCTGATATGATCCTCTCTTACATCTCCTTATCTGCCCTCTTTCTTGCTGTCTCTGCTCGAACATGTTTAAGGTGTTCAATCATAAGTTTCTTAACTTCACTTGGCACCATTTTACAACCCTGCACGTCATGGTAGCCTGCTAGTCGACCACCTGCAAGGTGCTTCTTCAAACAGGAGACGTCACCTCCTTGTCCCATAAAGCTATATAATTGCACTGTCTACTGCCCAACATGACGCCATGCTGCCACCCAATATCATCAGAGCCCTTCTTCGGTGCCATCTAGAGGGACAAATAAAAATTAAATATATTAACAGTAAATTAATTCAAATTTCAGAATTTTAACACTAAAAGAAAGTGTTGTTATATGATAATTTTTTTCATAGACATGATTCACATGATCATACAAATACATTCACATCTCCATAGGCATTTTCTGTAATTTCAAATTTTATTTAATATTCTTTTAAAATTTTAAAATATTATTAAACATGCGGGAACATAAAATAATTTTAGCTCCATTTCATATGGAATCAAGTTCTATTCATGATATAGAAGTTATACAAAACATTGCTATCGATTTTCAGTTCTTCAAATTTTTTTTAAAGATTTTTATTTTTTTTTTCTTCAGAAAATCATATTTTAGGGAAAATCTTCAAATCTACATGAAAAGCTTGTAGATCTTGATGAGAATTGGTTGCAAGTGTACACCAATCATTTGCAACATCATTTCCCATGAAGATCTAAGTCATACATCAAGAAAAAATGAAAAAAATGAAGGAATATGGTGGCTTACCTTCAAAGTTCAAAGCCCTGTAGAAACTCTAAAAACCTTGAAGAACAAGGCTTGAATGCCTCCAAATCCACGTCCAAATGGATGCAAACTCACGTAGGAAGCCTCCACTTGTGGATTGGCATGCAGATCTAGGGTTTTTTTCTTGGAAAAAATTGGAAACGGGGGGGGGGGGGGAGAGAAAGGGGAGTCCGGCCTGCTGCTTGCGAATCGGGACTGTACAGTCCCTTTTGCAACACATCGGTCGACACCCTTAAGGGTGTCGGGCGAATCGAACCCGATGCGCACAGTATCGAATCTGATCATGGAACATCGGGTTCGATTTGCCTGACTAACAGGATCCGGGCGCATCGACCCGAATCGCGCATCGGGTTTCTTGTGATCCGATGCGATTCGTCCGAATCGGCCGATTCGCTCCGATGCGCCAAACCTTGAGTGAAAAAAAGGTGCCCCAAGTGTCCTTGGGGTGCATAAGCACTTAGTCTCTTAGGTGTCCATCTAAGAGGTGACTAGGCAGCACCTTGGGCAACGTTGTGCCATGCCAACCCCTCATTTGAGGTAGTCACATCCCCTCTGCCATGAACACATCTGTCTCCTACCACAGCCAACCACCATCTATCTCCCCACCATGGCCACTACTGTATCTGTGCAGCTATCTATGACTCCTCCCCAACTAGGTACCTGTTCTGCCAATTTCCCATGACAGCCAAACCCAGACACTCCAGTAACCGCTGGATAAAATGAAAGAGCTTAGAGAGAAGCGGAAAGGACAAGGCAGGATTAAATCAAGAGTGATGGTCTGCCAAAGGAAGGAGGGTCACAGAGAAAAGGAGGGAGCAAAGAGGATAATAAGAGTATCAATTATACCTGTCAGCGGAAACATCACACTCACTGGAGCGGTGACTGGACCCTGGGTATATATATTTCACTTGGGGGCAGAGGGAGGATGAGGATTTAGCATAAAACTCGAGGAGTTGGGGTAGATAGGGGGTTGGTTAGGTTTTAACTTGAACAGGACTAGACCCTGCTTATGTTGGGCTAGGCCAAAGGTGTGGACATGTGACTTGGCCTATAAGTCTGCCTACGCATCCATGCAGTTTTGCTCTTTTTGGCCTATTGGGAAGGTGCCCTGGTGCCTGGACCATCTAGGCTCACGTAGGCACCTGGCTTCTTGACATCTATGAGAACCGTTCAGGTGAATCAGTTACTGGGTATCTTGTGACTGTGACTTGGCAAGAGTATTGCTCAATCACTTGAAATTTTAATTTCATTTTATCAGAGATTAAAATGCTGAATAGATAGTGCAAGCATAAAGATTATATTGAACATTTGATGAATGTCTTGGAAAGTAGAGTGTAAAGGTTAGTCATAAACAGCGACGGGAATAATATGGTAGAAGATATTGCATTTTCCTGAAATCAAAGAGAATGATTCTCCAGAAAGGGTCTGCCTGAATTATGTGAATGTAGTAATGCTATATGCTATGTGATCAAAATTTTGACATCTCCTCTACCAAGTCATATGGTAAATATTTCAGCTTTTTTCTTTTTGTTCTTTACCACCTGATTTCTCCAACAATTGAGCTCAGATATCTGGGATCCCATCTGTGGCAAGGAGAGCGCTCTATGAAATCTCCACTTTACTGCACCAACATCCACGCAAAGAGAACCCCCCTCTGGATGATGTCATATATGCAAGCACACAAGGCTCATATCCTCCTCCCAGTGCTTCTGTGCCTGTTGCACCACCCGTTCCATGGTATGGAGGGTATGGAGATGAGTCCTCTAGATTTGGTCCAGGTGGTTTCAATGGTGGTCTTATAGGAAGAGGAGAAAAGCCAGAGGAGTTCTCCATGAGGATTGTGTGTTCTGCTGTAAAGATTGGTGGGGTAATTGGGAAAGGTGGTGCTAATGTCAAACAATTACAGCAGCAGACGGGAGCTAACATTCAAGTTGAGGACACTTCTGATTCTGAAGAACGTGTTATAATTGTATCTTCTGGAGAGGTTTGTCCATATAACATGTCGCTTTTGATATTACCATTTGATGTTTATTTTTGATAATTCATCATGAGATTCTTAATACACAAGCTGGTATTGGATACTGTAATCAATAATTTCAGGTGCTTTGGGATCCAGTATCTCCAACAATTGAGGCAATTCTTCAACTACAGATTAGAACATCTGAAGCATCTGACAAGGGCATAACCACAAGGCTTCTTGTTCCATCAAGTAAGGTTGGATGCCTCCTTGGACAGGGTGGACATATAATAACTGAGATGAGAAGAAGAACCAAAGCTGATATTCGTGTTTATTCCAAGGATGATAAGCCTAAGTATGCATCTTCAAATGAAGAGCTTGTTCAGGTGATGCCATTATCTTCCTTGTACCATGCTTGAAGCTTGCCCGATTGTTTCCTTTGGTGGGCAAGCTTGCCTTGTTTCTTCCATTATGTACTAGAGATTTGGATTGGTCTGCAGATATGTGCTTACTCTAGATGCTGTCTTACAGATCACTGGAAATCAGAGTGTTGCCAGGGATGCCCTTTCAGAAATCGCATCTAGGCTGAGGAAGAGAATTCTTCAAGGTGGCAACCATGCTGAGGTTGAAAGCCATGTCCGTCCACATTCATTCCGTGAATATGCACAACCAGAGGGCTTTCCTGGAAGAGGATTGCCACCATCTGGTGGTGTGGGAGCTGGTTACACTGGGAGCTATACCTATGAACATCTGAAAGTAAGCTTTCTATTTAATTTATTATTTTGTCAAATGCTTATAATTGGCTGATGAATGCAAATTTCAATTGGTACAATTCAGAGGGACCATTGTGTAGTTGTCATATATTACCCTTATCATATTCTTTTCCCTGATTGGATTATGTGGCATCTGGCACAGTAGCTGATGACATTGTGTAGTGATGCTAGTTGCTATAGAAACCATCATATTCTTTGCTGCAATAGTTGTGTCATAGCTGATTTGTCAGATAGACCTGTTTTCCACTAGTCCTTGCGGCAGATGGCCCACGTAGTTCAAAGCTAAGGGTGTCAGGGTTGGAGGCAGGGATATCCTTGTATTGATGGAAAGAACTTACTCTCTTCCCTCCAATATACAAATACTCTAATTAATGTGCACATGTTTGTTTATACATCTGCAAGGAATCTGAAACAAGAGTTCTGTATCTGGTTCTGCTGTTATCGCTTCATATGGGTGAGCATTCCAAAGTTTCTGAGATGACATTGCGATGCACTCTCGCCTTAGTTCCTACATGAGGTTGAAAATGAACAAGGTGCTGTATCTGGTTCTGTTGCTATCACTCCATATAGTTGAGCATTCCCAAATTGCCGAGGTGACAGTGCGTTGTACAATTTTTTTCTTGCCTTAGTTCCTATGTGAGGTTCATCATCATCATCAGAGCCTTATCCCATTATTTGGGGTTGGCTACATGAATCTTTTTCCGCCAAAGATTTCTAAGTGCTATATTTATATTTAAACTCAAGAAGTCCAAGTCCTTCCTAATAACATCGCACCATCTCATTTTAGGCCTTCCCTAGCTCATTTACTGGCATCCACTAAGATTTGGTCACATCTTTTAACCAGCGCCGAGTTAGGGCGATGGTACCCATGGATGGCAGAGTCGGGTCGGGTGGGTGAGTCGGACCCACCCGACCCCGACCCGGGTCGGGTCGGATCCTTGAATCCGGCCGACTCCCATGGAATCTGGCCGACCCTGGGTCGGCCAGGTTTAAAAATTGTTAAAAAATTGTGGAAAAATCAGGAAAAACCAGTAAAATTGCAGAAAATTATGAAGACACATAAACATTCATTGAATACAATCACAATCAAATTCAAATCTTATCATGTTTATACATTGAAAAAATAGATATATGTACAAGTTTATAACATGAAATAAATAAAAATACCTTCTCAATTTGACATTTTTGAACCCTCATCCTCCACCTCATGAGATTGAATAGGTGGCACATACTCATGTCCTCCATACTGTGTATATCCAAGGGTAAACAAAGAATTTGCAATGTCTTGGAATCCTCTTTGGATGCCTCGAGGTGTCGTTGCTTGTTGGCTTGAACTTTCTCCTGATTGTCCCGGAGCGAAGAAACTACCATATCTAGTAGTTTGAATATTGCCCAAATAATCTGTCCCACTACTAGAGCTGATATCTGAATATGACAATTTTGGGGGACTAAAAAAGGGTGGATAAGAAGGCCCATATCCCCAATCATGCCCTGCTTGCCTTTGTTGGCCTTCATATCCCCCATGTTACTGTTGTGCTTCCCCTTGGCTTCCTTGTTGATGGGGTGGTTCTGAATAATCTTCATATCCTGACATGATACCCTCAAGCCCATAACCTCCCGTGGCTCCAGTACCTGCAGCAGCACCATCATTATCATCAGGTGATTGAGTGGAGTCATCACTCCCCACTGTTTTCCTTTTCCTTTTGTAATCATCTTTTTGCGACGTTGATAATGTATTTTCTCTGCCTCATATAATCTAGCCAAGTGAGGTGGTAGGGGTGGAGCCTCAGAAAATGGCTGTCCAATATGTGTCTCTGCCTCAGGAGAGTCCTATTCACCTTCTTGTGATTTTCTTCTTGGTTCTTCTGTTCTTCTTTCTTTGTTTGCCTTTGCTTTCTTCTTGCCTTTGTCTTTCTTTCTTTTGGGATCTAATTGGGAGGTAGATCTTCTCAATTCTGGCTGAGATGAAGAAATTCTAGTATTATGTACAGTGGAAGATCTTCTTAATTTGGCCTCTCACCTCTCTCAGGTACATGTTCTTCTAATAAAACATCTTCTTCACATGCCTGAACCAGGCGATCATCAGGATGAAAGTCAGGTATGTGTCCCTCAGCTCTCGTCTCCACCCAAGCATGTAAAGGGTGTTCTTCATTTAGCAACTCATCAACATCTATCTCAGGAACTACCTCCTCAAATGGTCTACCAGCTAGCTGCATGAATCTCTGTCTTTCTATCTTTTGCCTTTCTTCTTTTTGCTTCACCCTTAAACGCATATTATAGTGACAGTAAATCAACTTCTCTAGCCTATCCACACCCAACCTATTGCAAATTTTTGTGTGAATAAGGCTGAATGTACTCCAATTCCTTTCACATGGGCTAGAAGAAGTGGTTTGACTTAATACTCTGACTGCAACATACGCTAAGGGACTTGTCCCAGCTTGCTGATAATTGACTTGGATCCACCATTCAGCTGTTGCAATAAAATGAGCGAACATTAATCATTTTATAATGGTGAATTCTTAAATTTATGGTTTTAGGCAAACACCCAAACATGTAAAACCACCTGAAGTGAGTCTTTGAGCTGCATATGTCATGTCATATCCTCCGTATATCCCAACTTTCATCTTATATCTCTCCACCTACAAAATGGAAGACATGGCATATGTCAAATGAATCATGCATACATATGCAAAATAAAACATTCTATCCTACCTCTGCTATTGCATCTAATCTCTCATTCATTGTCCTTGCAAGGCGAGTGATGACATTCATAGTGCCTCTCATCCCTTCTCTGTCATTGTGCACATTATCTTTATATTGGATTCTAGGGTTGAAAAAATACCCTGCATATGATAAAAGAATTTTAAGCATAGTATCATAAAAAATTCAGCAAGTAATTACATTAAATAAATTACCTGCAGCATGAAGATCATGGTGGAGAGTCATCTCCCATCCCTTGTCTATGATGGCCCACCATTTTCTGTATGCTTTAGGATTCCTTTCCCTCAACTTTTCCTTTGCTTTGTCCATTGCCTCGTACAAATATCCCATATCATTTTTGTCATCACCATCAACCATTCTAAGGATAAGTACCAAAGGCTCTATTACTTTGAGGTAGTGGGAAACCTTCTCCCAAAAAACGTGCATTGCTAATCAGGTCTTGGACTTGAAGAGCAACATCTTTACTATCAGGCCGTAGAGTGTTTACATGTTGCAAAAATTCTTCAGAATTAATCAATTGGCCCAATTGATGCCAAGGTTTGCCGGATCGGAATCGGGAGGCGAATCAAATTTTTCTTGATCCGATTCGATTCCCCCGAATTGACCCGAATCGATCCGAATCGGATCGATTCTCATGGGTATAATGTATATTATATATATAATATATCATATATATGATATTTATAATGTATAATATATATTAATAATATGATATAATAATATTATATATATGAGGCGAATCGGACCGAATCGATGGAATCGAGAATTGGGTTTTCCATGATTCGCCCCGATTCGGGGGAATCGGGCCGATCCGATTCGATCCGCCAAACCATGATTGATGCCTATACTTCATTAGGCTCTCTAAAGAAATAAAATTGGATGCAAATCTAGTGGGACCAGCACGAAGGAGATCTCTCCCATCTGTGTTCTTCCTCATCATATTCAAAATCCTGTTGTGACTATAATAAATGCAGTTATCATCTGAGCATCATCAATGAGGCCATGAATATGAGAATCTTTGCCTATGTCGTCCATCATTAAATCAATACAATGTGCTGCACATGGAACCCAATAGAGATGTTGTCGCTTTTCCATCAACAACCTACCAGCAGCCTTGTAGCTCGCTTCATTGTCAGTCACAGCTTGTACAACGTTCTCTTCACCCACTTCCTCCACAACTGCATCCATTAGTTTAAACAAATAATCTGCATTCTTGATCTTGTTAGATGCATCAACAAATTTAAGAAAAATAGACCCCTCACAGCAATACACAAGAAAATTTATCATGGATTTCCTTGTGTTCCCTGTCCAACCATCACACATAATGGTGCAATCACGTTCTTTCCATATATTTTGGAAGCTACTCACCCATCCTTTCAACTCATCATATTCATCATCAAGCCCAGCATCATATATGTACTTCCTTGTAGGAGCCTTAAGACCAGCCCAGCTTCCGCAATTGCATCCAACATACTCTGGAAATATGGGCTCTCTGCCGTATGTGCCGGAACACCTGCATGTAAAAACCATTTGACAATACCTTTGATTGCTCCCTTTGCAGTGGCTTTCACTCCTTTCAATGCATGCTTGATTCTTGGTTGCTTTATAGACCTTGATCTATACAAATATGCATCCATAGGACCCTGTGTAGGAGCATGAACATCTGAAAGTCTACCTCCACACCCTAATGCACCGGCTCCTCTACGAACTGATGTACTGCTAGAAGAGATCTCCTAGAGTCATCTCTAGACAAATGTGTTCTCGATGTCCCCAAATCCCTTCGTCTCTCATCTTCCTCCGCATAAGAACGACGACTAGCACGTGCCGCTGCAGTGAACTCAGGATCAGGATCATCATCATCATCATCCACAGGAATTGGTAGAGTATAATCTTTATGAATCTGTCTCCCAGAAATCTCATCTTGAAGTTGTTGTTGTTGCTGAGTTGTCAATATTTTTTCTACTTTTTCCCCCTTCATATATGCTTTATTTCATTTCTAACTTCCATTGGACAAGATGGACATTTTGAAACATTTCCAGCAATCCTAGCAAGATGTTGTTTAAGGCGATAAATGCCTCCAAACATCTCCTTTCTACACCAATTACATTTGACTTTTTTCTTAGATGCATCAATAAGTGTACCATGAGCCCAACCAGGATCAATGGCCTGCTCCACCTCTTGCTCTTCATGTTCTTGATGTGCCATATTCCTGTGTAAGAATGTAATTGAATTGCACGTTAATTACACAAAATCCCTATTTTTTAAACTCTAATTAGGATTTAATTTGGGAATTTCTGGGAAAAATTGTCATACAATGTAAATGAATGTACATAAATACTCTAATCAACTCAAATGATCACATTGGACACTCAATTGCACATTAATTAAATTCCTAATTTTTAAACCCTATTTAGGGTTTAATTTGGGAATTTATGAAAAAAAATATCATGGACTATAAATAAATGTACATACAAAACTCTAATCAACTCAAATGACCACATTGGACACTCAATTGCACATTAATTATATTAATGACCTAAAATCCCTAATTTTTAAACCCTAATAAGGTTTAATTTGGGAATTAAAAAAAGATCATGCAATGTAATTGAATGTACATAAAAACTCTAATCAACTAAAATAACTACATTGGACATTCAATTACATAATAATTATATTAAGGACCTAAAATCCCTAATTTTTAAACCCTAATTAGGGTCATTTGGGGATTTTGAGGGAAAACAGTCCATGTAATGCAATTAAGTCTACCAACAAACTCTAATCAACTAAAATAATTCTATTAGACACTCAATTGCACATTAATTTCATTCGTGGACACAAAATCCCTAATTTTTATACCCTAATTAGGGTTCAATTTGGAGATTTAGGAGAATGAGAGTCATAAACATGTTAAATATGCTATAGATCTATAGATCTATAGCATATTTAACATTTCCTATTTTTTCAGATTTAAATTTTTTTTTTAAAAAGTTCACCTCACAGAAGAGAGAGAGGAGAACAGAGAGAGAGGAAGGAGCAGCGGCGGCGGTGGCCGGCGGCGACCCTCCTTGGAGCTCCGACGGCGGGGGACAGCAGCTCCGGCGGGGTGGGGGGGGGGGGCAGGGGGCTGGGAAGGGGGCTGGGAGGGGGGGGGGGGGGCTCGGGACTGCGCAGACACCTCTGTCTGCGCAGTCCTGTGATCCCTCCTTAAAGAGGGATCCGCGGAGTCGCCCTAGTCGGGCCGGAGTCGCCTGGAATCGCGTGACTCCAGGCGGATCCGGCCCGACTAACCGGATTCCGTGGATCCTGGGGTGTTTCCCCCGCCCAGTCGGGTCGCAAGGGGCCGACCTGACTCAGACTCGGGTGACTCCGAGCCGACTCAGCCGACTTTGCCATCTATGATGGTACCTGTGTCCAAACCACCTGAGTCCTTTTTCTCTCATTTTTCAATCAATTGGAGCTATCCTCAAGTCCTCATGGAAGCGCTCATTCCTAATCTTATCTTTCTTAGTCTTTCCACACATCTATCTCAGCATCCTTATCTCTGCTACGCATATTTTGTTAATGTGTTCATTTCGCACTGTTTAACACTTGGTACCATATAATAAAGTAGGTCTCACGGCCGTTCTATAAAACTTCCCTTTAAGTTACACGGATATACGACGATCGCAGAGGACTCCTGATGTACTTCTCCATTTCCCATGTGAGGTTGGTTGAAGTTGGAAAATTGGTAGTTAAGGCCTTGGACAGCAAAGCTTGTTCTCATGTACTTCAAATGGTTGCCTTATGTTTCTTGTGCCTTTGACTGCATCATTTGTTCTGCACACATGCCCTTGATTGAATAAAACTTCATGTAGATTTTGCTGGTCAAGAATTATGACTAAGGAAATGGACACGATCATGCTGGTTCTACCAGCTATGATGTTGAACTGGTTGGTTTAGTAACTAAATAGTTGCTGGTTGGGTAGCTCTGCCCAAAAGCCTGACTGACCTGAAAGCCCAAACCAGCCCTTAAACAAGTTTAAGAATTCTGTAGTCTGAACCGGCTTATTACTTTTTAAGATTTAAATAGTCCTTGCAATATATTTTCCACATTCAATACAAAGGATATGTTAACCTGACGAGGACCTGTTGGGTCTGGCGTTAACTAAAACAGGGACCAGCACTGGCTACATGGATCCTGCCCCAGTTTCCAAAACCTTGAAAAGTCTGGTCTTCAGGCTAATTCCCTGTCCATGTTGGCTATGAACTCTTTTTTTTGGTTGATTTGCAGCCATCTCAACATCCACACAACTTATACCTACAAAGAAGAGGAAAAATGGCAAGAGCCAGCTATGCATTTCAGCTTCTCTCGATTTTTTCTGATGCTTGTATCATCTGCATTGGATTCCAATGTTCAGAAATCCAACTTTGAACATCATTGCTAGTGTATATGCATGTAGAAGTGAGCTACATATTTTAGGAATTCTATGCTTGAGCGTCCACATTGTCTTGTTTCCCATTCTTTCAGTTTGACAGTATTGTTTCTACTGTTGCAAGTCCTCAATATTGGTAAATAACAATAAAACTGTCCCCTGCATCTCAATAAAAGTAAGAATCAACTGACACAGTTTTCGAACATGAACAAGGAGTTGACAGGACAGTTTACCTTGACAATTGCCTTTGCCTAGTCAAGGAATTCCAGATTGGATGGGGGTCTGGGATCGCCCCCCCCACCCCCCCCCCAAAAAAAAATCCGATCGGATTGTCCGGGATCGAGGAAATGGATTGGGTGGATCGGCCGGGATTTTTTTAAATTACATGGGTTGACTGGATATGGTATGAGGAGATCCGGATCGGCCCGTTTGGAGAGGAATTGAATTGGAATCGGCCGATCCTGCAATCCATGTGCCTAGTTCTGTACGCACTTTAGGGATTTTCCTAAAGCATTTCTTGCATTCTGCAGCCCATCTGGTTTGAAGCTTGTGTTGTTAGCTCTGGGGTTACCCTCGAGAAATGCTCTCTACCTGCGCAACCGGGTAGAAAACACAGGTGGCCTGCTCAGCGCCTGCTCGGATTGGTGTGGGCCCGATACCCGACCAATCCGAGTAGGTGCCGTGCAGGCCAAGTGAGCTATTCTACAGTCACCCAGGTAGAAAGCATTTCTTGGTTACCCATACATCTTCAGAAAAGAATTTCTTACCTTCCCTATGTAGATAAACTCATAAATATGCACACCCATTTATTTTATATATGTCCGAGAACTGTTATGCAGTATCTAGTTCTGTGCTACTGCCCCTTGTAGTTGGGATTGCTCACTTTGGTTTGGTCACATTGTATTGTACTGTTCTATCTGAACTGACTTGTTGCAACACTTGCCTGGAATTGCCAACTTGATGGTTGAAGTGGAAGGCAGCAAAATTCATCAGGAGGTGCGATGCATGTCCATATTAATTAAGCCAGAGAAGAAATAAAGAAAATATGAAAAAAAAAGAATCTCTGGTTCCATTATGGCTTTCATGTCGTTTCTGATCAAGATGTTATGCAAAAGGAATTACAAATAATTAATTCGAATCTCTTCTGTATTTCTTGGTCAAGTGCTCATGATTCTCAAGTATTTATCTAACCTTTGTCAATATTTCATTAATTGCAATATTGCTTTAATGCTTCACTTGGGTAAGCTTGAATTTTCGTGCTAATATCCAATTGCATGTCATCCCCTAGCAAGATAATATATTTGTCAATTTGAATGCTAATGCTGAAGTCGTCATATTTGTATGTTTTTGTCTTAAATTCTTTGTGTTGCTGGATTTTGTGGAACCTCAAAGCTTAATCAGGGATTGATCGAGTCTCCCTGTTTTTTCACAAAACACCAAGTTACTGTTAAACCAGGTTCACAAAAAGACTCGGTGGGCACAATGACTGAGAGGCAGGCAAGTTAACCATGTCGAACACATTTTTGATTGCGAATTCCATCTGGTGGTATTAGGATAATATGGATAAGGATGGTGTATCACAAATGATAAAACCCATTTTTGGTACATTTCATCATCATCATCAGAGTCTTATCCCATTATTTGGGGTCCACTATATGAACCCTATTCTGCAAAGATTTCCATCGAATACTATATTCGTATTTAAACCCAAGAAGCCATGTCCTTCCTAATAATATCGCACCATCTCATTTTAGGCCTATCTCGAGTTCTTTTATTAACATCTACTAAGATTTGATTACATCTTTTAATCGGCGCCAAGTTAGGGGGACAATGCATATGTCCAAACTATCTGAGTCTATTTTCTCTTATTTTACTATCAATTGGAGATATCATCAAATTCTCACGGAAGCGCTCATTCCTAATCTTATCTTTCTTAATTTTACCACACATCCATCTCAGCATCCTTATCTTTGCTACACACATTTTGTTAATGTATTATTTTCATATTGCCTAACACTCGATACCATATAACAAGTAGGATTCACAACTGTTATATAAAACTTCTCTTTAAGTTTCACGGGTATACGACGATCACAGAAGACTCATAATGCACTTCTCCATTTTAACCAGCCCGCCTTAATTTTGCAACATCGTCATAAATCCCTCCATTCTCTTGAATGATAGACCCTAAGTATTGAAAACTACTACTCGTAAGAATGTTTGTCCTTCATTTAGAACCATATCTTCTTATAACACATTCTCATTACTATAATTACAATGCATAAACTCTGACTTGCTTCTACTAATTTAGAAACCCTTAAGACTCCAAAGCATGCCTCCAACCCTCTAACTTAATATTTGAACCATCAATATTTTCATCAATTAAGATAATATCATCTGCAAATAGCATACACGAAAGGATATCGCCATGCAATTGTTTTGTTACTTCATCTATAACCAAAGCAAGGTTTGCCATATCGGATCTCGGCTTCGTCTCAGAAAGATCAAAGAGAAGAGATCTCGGAGAGATCTCTGTAAGATCTCGAGAGATCAGAATAACATAAAAGTGTGGATCACATAGGTTCACATATATAATTCCTTAAGGAACATAGATAATTGCATACATTCTCAAGTCTCAACTATGAATGACGTAGGTTCACATGTATCATACAGCAAGAGTGTGGGAATTGGGATTCAAGATGTGCATTTTCATTTTTCTCTCTCTGTAGATTTTACTTTAAGCATAAAAGTATTTAATTCATGACATGGGAACTCATGACAAAATATCTTATTTATCTAAATATCACAGTGGACCATGACTAAGACTTAGTTGCTGTCAGTAGGAGAGTGGCTCTTTGGAGAAGTTATATGCATGTTTGACTTTTTTTATTGAATTTTTGATTTTTAGTATTTTATTAGGTTTATTTGAATTATGAAATTTTTAGATAGGTCAAATTATAAGGGATTAGAAAGACGCTATTTTGATGGAATCATCAAAATCATGATTTTCTTCTTGGATGAGAGAGTTGACTTTTTATTGGTAGGAGATGATTTTTTTGATATTTTTAGTGGATTCAAATGGGGGTACTTCTTTATTTACATATAATATCTTAAGTAAATGAAACTACAAATACTAACATTTACTTAAATGATATTTAGGTAATAATGGGATCCTCCTACCTGAAGAGGATCCTAACCCTAACTACTAATCTCGGCCTTCTCGTTTCTCGGGAAGGGGCCGAGACCGAGATTCTCGCGAGATTGCTTACCATGAACCAGAGCAAAGAGATACAGATTTAGTGCAAAATCTTGATGCAAACTTATAGTGACTGAAAACTCACAAGTCCCTCTAGCAATAGTTCTCACATTAGTAGTAGTACCTTCGTATATATCCCGAATCAAGTCAATATATCCTTGAGAGACTCACTTCTTTCTAATATCCACCAAATCAATTCTCTTGGTACTCAATAATATGCCTTCTCCAAATCAAGAAAAACTATGTATAAATCTTTTTTCATCTTTCTATACTTCTCTATTAACTGTCATAATAAGAAAATAACTTCTGTAGTAGATCTGCTTGGCATAAAGCCAAACTGATTTTTCAACACAATGGTCATACATCGGATATGTTTCTCGATTACTCTTTCCTACAGTTTCATAGTATGACTCATAACCTTAATTCTGTGATAATTATTGCAACTTTGAATATCCCTTTTGTTTTTATAGAAAGGAACCACAACATTTTTTCTCTATTGTTCTGGTATCCTCTGTTTCTTCAAAATTTTATTGAAAAGTTTAGTTAGCCACTTAATACCAATGTCTCTTAGGCCTTTCCATACTTCAATAGGTATGTCATATGGTCCTAAGGCCTTGCCCACTTTCATTTTTCTTAAAGTATCACCCACTTCTGATATCTTAATAAGTCTGAAATATTGATATTTATCAAATTTTATTGACTCTTGCTCCTTCTAAAGAGAATCCTTGAAGTAATCTCCATTAAGTAATTTCTGAAAATAGCTATCCCATCTCTCTTTAACCTCGAGATTCTTAACTAAAACCCTTTGATCTTTACCCTTAATGCAACAAACATAATCTAGATCTCTACTTTTCCTTTATCTTAATTTAGCAAGTTTAAATATATCTTTTTCACCCTTGCGGTTTCCTAATTTGTTACACAAAGTTTTGTTAGTTTGCCAAATTTTAAAGCATTCTCCTTTTACTCTTATTATATTTTGAATTCCTCACTCTATCATTATGCCTCTTTTTCTACGTTCCTTTTACCTTTTGATTCACCTAAGGGTCGTTTTGCTCATTCTCTATACAATTGTAATAACAATTATTTATGATGAATTTTCTTTTGATTTTTTGGATAAGGACATCCATTACTAGCAATTTATGTTGTGGGGCTAAACTCTTTCCAGATATAACTTTGCAATGTTTACACAAAACTCTATCGACCTTTCTAATAGGAAAATTGTCAGTTTGACTTTTATGTGCTCCACTTTTGTATGTTACTAAATGTTCGTCTCTCTTCTTAAAGAGGGTACTAGCAATTGCTAGATCATAGGCCATAGCAGAATTGAGAATAGTAGTACACATCATTTCTATCGCCAAAATTAAATCTTCTACGAATCCTCTCATATCCTCTATTATTTTTACCCACATGGTCATTAAGATCCCCTCTGACAAAAATTCTCTTCACTAGGGATGTTTTGGATCAATCGACTAATAGCCTCTCAAAATTACTTTTTAATTTTCTCTTTTAACCCCGCTTGTGGTGCATACGCACTAACTATATTTAAAATATCTTCACCTAAGATGATTTTAATTAAAATAAGTCTATTCCCCAATTTATTAGCTTCTACAACTTTATCTTTTAAGGGCGGATTTGATAACCAAATAAGCTATCCGCTGATAAGAAAACCTCTGATAGCCACCCCTTGCTTTGGTGCAACATTTGGAAGTATGATAACTTTATGTCACATCGATCATTTTATGTCATATAAAGGCCATTAATGAGGTCACTTTATGTCACATCAGGGTCATTAATGAGATTTATCTCCACTTTGAGATGTTTTGAGCCCCTTATAAATCCAAATAACTTTATCAGCTCAAAAATGGGAGTTAGACTTATCAGTACTTATTGGTGATAAATACTTTATCAGCTAAAAATGGGAGTTAGACTTATCAGTATTTATCACCAATAAGTACTGATAAGTGTCTGATAAGCTATCCAGCTTACCAAACTGACAGAATAGTTATCAGGGCTGATAACCTCTTTTATCAGGGGTTATCAAGACTTATTTGGTTATCAAACTTGCCTTAAAATCTTTATCTATTATTATAGCCACATTATTTCTAGAGTTACTATTTCTTGTATACCAAATTTCATGTCCATCAATTTCTTTAGCTTTAGAACCTTTCCACCTAGTTTCTTGTAGACATGCTATGCTAATCCTGCTATCCCTCATTAACTTAACCAACTCTAAACCCTTGCCCGTTAAGGTTCCTATATTCCAAGTAGTTAGACGGATCCTATAATTTTGGACTAACTTTTTTACCCATGTTCCTCCAACCCCACATGGGAACCCTTGCCTATTTGACACCGCAATCGGACATCACTATGGCGCGCCGCTTGTGGGGAACACCCTAGCTAGTTCTCGCTCACTTATTATTCCATCCGGGTTCCGATGTAACTCCTCGCTTCTAGGGAACACCCTAGTATTAACACAAATATGTAGATCAGAATTCATGTAAAGATTTGACATGATTTTACTGCTGGCTGTCAACCTGATGCAAACCCCCCTCCCTCATCCGGGGGCAGAGTTACATTTTTGGTACATTTGTGAAGTGTAAATGGGAATATACTACCACATATCCTCCTGGTTGAAATTGCTGGGTATAAGAGCTGGGATAAATGTGTGCAATGACATCCCTGCTTTTGACAGAAATTCAAGATCATTCCTCGTTAGTGATGCCATTCCCCACTACTTCTGTTCTCTGTAAGTTAGATAGCATTATCTTCTTTTTTCTTTTTCCTTTCTTAAGTCTCATCTGTCCATGGTGCTTCAGAATGAGCATTCTTGTGTTCCCTCTTCTATGATTGAAAATCCAGTCCCAGATCCGAATGAATGTGAATAACTCTCCTCAGAGCAACTTTGTCCATTTTGATTGTTAATTTGCTAGTTATTAAACACGGTCCTCATGTCTTTTCTTCGAAGTTGTAAACATCCCTGAATGATTCTTCTACTGCATGTGTTACTCCTTTGGATGGTTGGCATTATAATATAGTTCCATACTTCCATTTAGTATCAACTGCTCCTTATGTGGAAGGCTTTTTTGAACCCATCTGTAGGTTTATGGGAACTGTATTTACAAATTATGAATGATGATAAGTTTTCAAAGGAATTTTATCTTGACAATTCGAATGATTTCTGGATCATGTCATCTGTTAGGGTGGTGGACAAAAGCTTGAAGCAAACAGTTATCCGTTGCTTCAATTAACACGGGGTACATAAAAAACTCTCTTGGTTTTAGATGTTAGTGGATTACATAGTGATATCCATTATTGAAAGGTCCTTGTACTGTTGCATTATTTTCTTCAGATACCATATGTATGACTCTCCCGAGGTCAAGATTGCACGAGGTGAAGCATCTTCAATTCTTACCAGGGATAGGAGTTACATTTCTAGCGTCAGTCAGGTATACTAACATTGCTTCTTTTGCGTCTGCCTCTTTTATGTGGAGTTCTGGATAGTTGAAAAGAAGAAAGCTAACGCCGCAAAGTGCAAACATGTGAAATAACGATCTGAGATTATAGTTGGAGATCGCTATGCCATTTGTCATTTTCAGGTTCATATTCATGTAAACAACTACCATTTTATGTTTGATCAACTTTACTGACATACTTGGATAATTTTACTCAAAGTTTTTGGCATTTGTGAGTGGAAATATCAGGCACTTCAACTTATCTGTTTGTTGTACAAGCTTTAGTTTGTCTGTCTATAGTCTGCTAGTCTTGTCCACTATACATAGATGCATCGCTGAATATGTTTAATTTCTTCCTTCACAGATATGAAAGATGCATTACCTGACATTTTACCTGCTATCTTCTTAAACATCTGTTGCAGATATCTGGAACAAGAGCTAAATTATATGATCCTCTGTCTGCTGCCTCGAACTACACACTTGAAATGCGTGGTTCTTCTGCACAATGGACTGCTTCACCGAGCTTTTCCCAGCATTATGAAACCACAAGCAGGCAGAACTTAGTCTCCGGTGGACAGAACTTGCCGCCCTCTCAAGGGCACTACCCTTATTAACTTTATCTCCGTGCTAGGACATCGTTACCACCATGGCATTCCGTGGGAACACATGCTCGAACGATGTTGATCCTACTTGACGCTGTGGCATGTAGACTGAGATCTTGAGGTGGCCATTTCGTAGTTGATACCCACTCCTCCCTTCCCTTGGGATTCTGTTGGAACTCTAATTTTGCTGTTGATGCATTTTTACTAATATTCTTGTTTCCATATGATTTGAATAGCCAGTTCTTGTATTTCCTTTTGATCCCTGCATGGATTCCATCGACGTGATGTTGCAGTAGTGGTAAGAAATTTGTCCAAATGATATGGGATGCTGCAGTGGATGGATTTTATTGTGGTCTTCTTAACAAACGTTCCAATGATGGGTCCTTCCAATTTCTGTTCATTAGTTCATGGGAGTGGCGTTATGTGAAGGTTTAACACTGGTTACGCGGGAGAGGCGCTTGGAATCTCCACCGTTCGATCTTCATCAGACGTGGCTATTGTGATTCGCGTTCATGCAGACCTAATTAACCTGTTATAACATATATGACGGCACCATCCAAACCAGCCAAAACCTCTCCCGTCAATATAGATGGACAGATCTTTCTAAAACAATTAAAGAAGACCATCAGAATGTAATAAGGAGACCACGGATGTTTCCGTTGATGGGGCTAGCATATGAGGAACTCCCAGCAAAGAAGCTAGCAACAAAAATAAAGGCTAGTTTGCCTAAAGAAAAAATAGTAACTAGTGTTTCCCAAGTCAATTGTTAATGGGTATTGTTCTATGATGTGTGAGCCTTTTGAAAACATCCCACAGGGCATTACTTCCTGCTTAGATTAAGGAGGGAGGAGATAAACCAGGTGATTCAGGCTATAATTTCATCAAGTTGGTGAAAACTAGACGCACTTTAGATAGAGGAGCAGGTAAGATAAAATTTTAGAAGATGGAAATGCACATGAGGTGTTGCAAACTTCCAATGGAAGAAGAATATGAGAACTGGTAAGGTAGGTTGGTACTAGAGGGTAGAAAACCGGAATAATTCCATCCCACTTGAAAAAGACTTACTGAATACATAAACGATATACCACATTTTATTAAAGAATTTTACAGTTAAACTTGCTCCTGGAGGATAATGCCGGGACAACAAAATGAAGAGACACGATAACACAAGACTAATGCATAGCACATACACTGCAACAAAAAAAAATCCTATATATATTGTGGAGATCGTTTCCTGTTTGGACCTGAACCAAACGGGCCTCCACAGAAGAGGAAGGAAAGAACGCCGGCGTGGACGGTGACCTGTAAAACCAGGAAGGGATCAGGGGGGCCCGGTTGGGAGAACCCTCCGATGCCTAAGTTAGAGCCGGACTGAAAGGCTTGGAAGAGGAGGGTTCAGTGTGTGTCGCGCGCGAGGGTGAGTCTATGTGTGGGAGATCACGTACCTTTGCATGGAGATCACCTGGGCCTTTTATAGGCGAAGGTGTCGAAAAGGTGAGGCGAAATGTCTCCCAAAGGTTATCGAAAAGGGCGCACCCGTTGGCACCCTTGGCGGGGAGTTATGCGTTGAGGCGCCCGTTGAGGGACCCTGCGGTTAACGCACCACTTGATCGTGGGACGCGTGCCGCGTCGTGGGCGTAACCGTCGCCAATTGGCGACGGACCTTGTTGCTCCTCTTGTTCGGGAGGTACCGAGCAGGGGGGCTATTCGGTAGTTGGACCGCCTGCTCGGTGCTTGGTGGCAAGGAGTTGACGAAGCTAAGGCATGCTTCGAGCCAATGCTGTTCGGCAGGAGGTGCATGGGCCAAACATGTTACAGGGTGTTCGGAGACTACCCTTGGGGCCTGAAGATGCTCTGCGTGGGGCTCCTGCTCGGGGTCCGCAGGCTGCGTTCGAGGACGGAGGAGACCATCATCGCGGAGGTGACATTGCTTGGTGATCACGCAACGGCGAGTTTGAATCGAACTGCCTTTCCGCATTTTCAGTTTTCGCGCCCGTCTTTCCTTATAAGGAAGAGGCGGGGCGAAAGTAGGGTTTCACGCTTTCGCAAAACCCTACTGCACTTCGTCTTCCTCGCGAACTTGCAGTCCCTCGTCCGTTCCTCCTCCTGTTGGCGAGGCCGAGCAACGCCGCTGTAAGGCCTCAATGGCCGAGCGGATGAACGCAGAGCTGGGTTTGGTGGCCGTGAGCGACCACTCCGAGGAAGAATCCGAGGAGCGGATGAAGACCGCTGCACCCCAGGGCCCCACAACGGGCCGAAGAGAGGAGGATGTCACCGAAGAAGCCCCGGTTGCTGCGGTTGGCAGACCAAGCGCAGCAGGAGATGAGATCGTGGTCGCCGCCATACCTGTTGTTGGGGAGGCGACTCACGTGGCGGGAGATCCGGAAGAGACCAGGGCTGCTGTTTCTTCTTCTGGGACGGCAGAGCATCGTACGTAGGCCGTTCCGGATGAGGAGGAAACCGAGCAGGCGGAGGAGACATAGGATAGAAGGCCTCTGACGTCCCTCGCCATGGTAGCAGACTGAGAGGCGGCAGCAAATGTGGTGGCCGATGAGGCCGCTGACGCCACAGGGGCCTCTGTCGTTCCCCCAACTGGCGCCGCTACCAAGGAAGAAAGGGACCGAGCTCTCCAGCTGGAAGCGACGCCGACAAGGCATAATGCGGGGCCGTCGGCAGCGGCCTTGGAAGCTGTATTGGGATGCCTCGAAAGGGTTGCACCCAAGAACCTCCCCGCCTGCCCTTCCGCGTCTTATCTGGACAGGGTGGCGCAGTGCCAAGAGCTGAGTCCAGAGGTGACTCCCTGGCGCTCCGAGGAGGTTTGTCAAATGGAAAATGGTGCAGACGTTCCTTGATAGACGTGGCGTTGGTGGACGACGTTACACGTTCGTTGAAAGTGCTGAAGGACCTCGCTCTGAGGTCACAAGGCTACCAACAGATGCGGGAGGCGGAGTTCACCTCCTGCAAAGACCTCCAGACACAACACAAGGCTCGCGAGGCCGAGCTTGCAAAGAAGATTGACGAGCTTCAAGCGGCACTCTGGGCTTCCGAATTGGACCTGATCGTGGTCCGAGCCGAAAAGGAGGCGCTTTCGAAGGTCTTGACGGAAGCCGAGGAGAGGGGGCCAGATTTCAAGGAGGACCTGGAGCAGTATGGCGCACTCTGCTACAAGGTCGGACTGGATGCCGAGGAGGAGCGCGGGCGACGACTGGCGATGGATGAATATGCCACAGAAGCCTTCGACGCAGACGTTCGAGAGTGTCGTTGCTGCACAGGAGACGAGCTCCTAGATGGGGTTCGCTACTCCATCTTCCGGGTAGGAAGATATCCCACCAATGCGGCAGGTCCCTCCGAACAAGTTCCCCCCGAGAAGTCTCCTTAGGCTATTTTTTTGTTTCCCTTTTTGTAAGTTGATCCTCAGAGCCTTTTGTACTTTTAACTGTGCAAGAATGAAAACACAACCCTTTTTGTACCAATGTCTTCACTGTGCTTTGTTCAAACCAGGGTTCGTTTGGTCGTTATGGGGCTCACGAATACTGCACAGTTTCCTAGGGACCGAGTCCTTACCTGGGGTTCGTTTAACGCCTAGAGTTTCTTGGGTGTCATGCTAGTTCCAAGCTGAAAAGCTTTGACTAGGGGTACCCGAACAACTCTGACAGACCAATTAGAATAATAGCAAAGTTTAAACTCCAAACACAGACTTTTATAAATAATAAGCCTTCAAGTTGGATACATGCCAGTTCTGGGTATGACTTTGCCACTAGGAGTAGTTAGCTTATAGGAGCCTTTTCCGAGAACCTGAGTGACCTGATAAGGTCCTTCCCACTTGGGGGCAAGTTTGCCTACTACTTTTCGGGGGTCCGATGCCGAGCAGCGGCGGAGAATAAGATCTCCTTCGAAGAAGCGCCGTTCCCGAACTTGGGAGTGTAATATTGAGCAAGCCGCTGTTGGTAGGAGACTAGTCTGATGCTAGCATCGCTTTGTCGTTCACCAAGCATGTCTAGGTTCTCCCTAAGCGCTTGGTTGTTGGCGGCTTCGTAGAAGTGAGCAGTTCGGACGGTAGGGAGAGCTACCTCTAAAGGTACTACTGCTTCGGTGCCGTAGGCCAGATGAAAAGGAGTTTCTCCGGTGGCTACCCGAGCAGTAGTTCGGTGACACCACAGCATGTTGGGGAGCTCTTCGATCCATGATCCTCCTGCGGCTTCAACTCTTGTGCGTATCCCATGTAGCAATGTTTGGTTGGCATTCTCAACCAAACTGTTTGCCTGGGGATGTGCAACTGTGGTGAAGTGGTTATAGATGCCGAGCTCGGAGCATTTATGCTTGAAGTATGTGCTGTCGAACTGTTTCCCGTTGTTCGAAGTGATCACCTTTGGAACTCCAAACCGGCAGAGGATGTTCTTCCAGAGGAACTTCCACGCGGCCTGGTCGGTGATCACGACAACGGGTTCTGCTTCGATCCGCTTAGTAAAATAGTCGATAGCCACGAATAGGAACTTCTTTTGCCCCTGGGCCTCTGGGAACGGACCCAGGATGTCAATCCCCCATCTGGCGAAAGGGCGTGGTTCGAATAGGGTATGCAGTTGTTCGGCTGGCTGCTTAATGAGCTGCCCGAACTTCTGGCATTCCGGACACCTTCTGGTGAAGGACATGCAGTCCTTTTGCAAGGAAGGCCACCAGAATCCTGCTCGAATAGTACTACGTGCCAACGTTCTGCCCCCTAGGTGGCTTCCGCACAACCCCTCGTGGACTTCTCTGATGGCCGAAGTCGCTTCTGCTGGACTGAGGCATAGGAGAAGAGGCCTTGACAGGGATCGCCGGTATAGCTGGCCTTCGATGAGGATGAACCTCTGGGAGTGTAGCCTGATTTTACGAGCTTCACCTTGGTTGGGAGGAAGCTCTCCTCGAAGCATGTGGGCTATGGGGGGTCCATCTAGCTTGGTACTGGGGGACCAGCCTCAATAGCTGCTACGTCTACCTCGATGCTCAGCGAGGCAAGCTCTTCTATGAACACGGAGTGAGAGGGGGTGATGTCGCCTGAGGATGCCAACCTGGCGAGCGCATCGGCCCGAGCATTCTCCTCTCGTGGAACGTGTATAACTTCGAAGTAGAGGAGACCCTCTGTTCGGCTCTTGACCTGTTGAAGGTATTGCGCCTTATGGGGCTCCCTTGCTTCAAAGTGCCCGTTCACTTGACTAGCCACCAACTGCGAATCACTGAAGACCCAGAGTCGAAGTGCCCCAAGGTGCCTAGCCTGGTCGGCAGGGTGCATACTGATCTGGTGATAACCAGAGTATGCATCCAAGAAGCTAAGAAGCTCATGACCGGACGTGGCGTCCACCAGTTGGTCGATGTGCGGCAGGGAAAGTTGTCCTTGGGCGTGGCCTTGTTGAGATCCTTGTAGTCCACGCATACGCGCCATTTGCCTTTGGCTTTGCGCACGAGGACTACGTTGGATATCCACCTGGGATACTGAGCCTCCCGGAGAAGACTGACTGCTCGACTTTTAACAACGTGATCCTGGATCACAGTCTGTCGTTCACAATTGACAGGCCGTCGCCTCTGCTGGACCGGTGGTACCTTCGGGTCCAGATGGAGGTGATGCGTCATCACGTCCGGGGAGATACCGAGCAGCTCTTCGTCCGACCACGCGAACACGTCTAGGTTGGCAAGCAGGAAAGCCTTATAGCGCTGCTGTTCGGCTTCCGGAAATAATGTTCCAATGTAAAGGACGTGCTCGGGGTCATCATCCACCCAAACAGGAAGGAGATCCTCGGCAGAGGTTCCACGGCTAGTGGAAGGTTGATCAGCTGGCGGAGTTGTAGCTTCTGGGGCGGCGGGCTGTTTGTCCCTCAGGGAGAGGACATAACTGCGTCGCGACTCGTGCTGACTGCTGAGTACCTCACCGATGCCACACGGAGTGGGAAACTTCATTTTATGATGAAGGGACGATGGTACGGCCTTGATCCTATCGATCAGACCCCTGCCGAGGATAGCGTTGTATCTGGGCATGTTCCGAATAACCAGAAATCCACCATCTTGGTTATGTTCTTTGGGGGCGTGCCAAGTGTGATGGGGAGGCACGCACGTCCCATAGGTCGTACTGAAACCCCAGAGAAGCCAAACAGAGGCGATTCTACTGGAGTGAGCTGGTCGGTTTTCAGACCCATAAGGAGGAAGCAGTCATAGGCCAACACGTCTGGTGCACTTCCATTATCAATCAAGATCCGACCCACATTACAATGGTTGATGGTGGCCGAAACGACCAACGCATCAGTGTGTGGAGTAGCGACTCCTAAAAGGTCTTCGTCCGAGAAGGTTATAACCTCCTCGGATCACGTGCGTGGACTTTGGGGATAAGGGGCAGGATGAGGGGTCGGGGCCCTGTCCACAGCGTGCACTCGCCGAGTGTAGTCGCGTCGGCTTTGATTTCTTTCTCCGCCCGCGCCGAAGCCTCCCGTGATGACGTTCATCTCCTACCCATTGGACTCGTTGTTGATCGGCTGCTCGGGAGTCCGCTCTCGGCATCTTGGGCGGTCATCATTACGGCGCACGTACCGTCCGAGGTAGCCGCGCTTGATGAGGGACTCAATCTCGTCCTTGAGCTGGCGGCACTCAGAGGTGTCGTGGTGGAAGCGACAAAATTTGTCCTGGTTGCACTTGCGAGGGTCAGAGCGCATCCTTGGTGGCCACCCAACATATGGCTCTTCCCGGATTTCAGCCAGGATCTGTTCGGAGGCCACAGTAAGGGGGGTGTATTCGGTGAAGGGGAGTGGTCGGCGTGGTGAGTCCCCGTTGCGCTGCCCTTTCTTCCGATCACGGTCGGAACCGTTGTCGGAAGGCCTCTTCTTGTCCGATGATTCGCCCTGCTCTGCTCGGCCAGCGGCCAGGCTCTCCTCGCAGGCGGCGTGACGCTAGGCGGTGGAGAGCAGCTCGGCGAGGGTGGATGGCTGCTGTACTCCCAGCGTTCTCTGCAGGAAGCCATCGCGAGTGCCTTGGATGAGGGCACTGGTGGCTAACGGAACGTCGAGGCGCGGGATGCGGAGCGCCTCAGTCTGGAACCTCTTGACGTAGTCCCAGAGTGCTTCTCCCTTCTTTTTCCGAACAACGAGAAGGGAGGCCGCGGTGCGCGGCTGCGACCTTCCGCCCAAGAAGTTGTCCCGAAAGGACTTCTTCAGCTGGTGGAAGGAAGAGATGGAACCTGCAGGAAGGGCTTCGAACCAAGCCCGAGCAGTTTCCTTCAAGGAGGCCGGGAAGGCCCGGCACTTGGCCGCATCAGATGTCCCATGAAACACCATATGCGACTCAAACCCATGGATGTGGTCCGCGGGGTCAGTGGTGCCGTCATACGGCGCGATGGTGGGCAGAGGGAGCTTGGGAGAGACCCGAGCTTCCAGGATCTCCACAATGAATGGGGAGCATAAGTTCAGGTCCTCTTTGGCTGGAGCCTTGCCCTCTGCCCGCTGTACCATCGCGTCGACATGGCGCTCGAGGTCCACAACGCGGCAGAGACGTCGGGCCAACTCCTGATCAGAGTGGACAGATCCCTCATGTCTGGACCTGTGGGAGTTGGCGCTCACGACGGAGCGTGGAAGAGGCGCAGCGGAGCTATGTGGTGAGTTGTCGCGCTCCTCCAGGGTTCGATGCGCCGATTGTGTACGGCGCGACCAGTGGGGGGACTCCGCCTGCTGCTCCTCCCGTGCCAGAGGAGCATGCGATCGTCAGTGGGATGACTCTGCCTGCTGCTCTGGCGGTGGGGGAACGGTCTGGGCTGGCGCTCGGGCCAACTGGGCTTGGAGACCCAGACAGATCCCTGTGAGGTGTTGCATCTAACCTCGAAGCTCCGCTACTTCCAGGGCAGTTGCAGGTAAGGTGGCGGGAGTCGGGTCACCCGCAGCTCCAGCGATGGCTACGGCGACATCGACCGGGGGGACGCGCTCGCGGGAGCCCGCTTGGGACTATCGCGACTCGTCGTCCTACTGCCGATGTTCTGGTATGAGGACCGTCCGCGAGCCATAGCTGTAGTCGTTCCCACAGACGGCGCCAGAATGTGGAGATCGTTTCCTGTTTGGACCTGAACCAAACAAGCCTCCACGGAAGAGGAAGGGAAGAATGCCGGCGCGGACGGTGACCTGCAAAACCAGGAAGGGATCAGGGGGGCCCGGTTGAAGAACCAGGGAGAACCCTCCGATGCCTAAGTTAGAGCCGGACTGAAAGGCTTGGAAGAGGAGGGTTCAGTGTGTGTCACGCGCGAGGGTGAGTCTGTGTGTGGGAGATCACGTACCTTTGCATTGAGATCACCTGGGCCTTTTATAGGCGAAGGTGTCGAAAAGGTGAGGCGAAACGTCCCCCCGGTTACTGAAAAGGGTGCGCCCGTTGGCATCCTTGGCGGGGAGTTATGCGTTGAGGCACCTGTTGAGGGACCCTGCGGTTAACGCACCACTTGATCGTGGGGTGCGTGCCGCGTCGTGGGTGTAACCGTCGCCAATTGGCGACAGACCTTGCTGCTCCTCTTGTTCGGGAGGTACCGAGCAAGGGGACTGTTCGGTAGCTGGACCACCTGCTCGGTGCTTGGTGGCAAGGAGTTGACGAAGCTAAGGCATGCTTCGAGCCAATGCTGTTCGGCAGGAGGTGCCTGGGCCAAACAGGTTACAGGGTGTCCGGAGACTACCCTTGGGGCCTGAAGATGCCCTGCGTGGGGCTCCTGCTCGGGGTCCGCAGGCTGCGTTCGAGGACGCGTGGCGCCTGGCGAGGAGGCCGCGCCTGCGGGGAGTGCCGTATAGGACTGTATTGAGCCATGATGGGCCCTACGGGCCTAGGTGGCTAGAAATAGCCACCATATATATATATATTCACTTATATAAAAATCATTGTATATATAATATTTCGTGCTTTCTCCCTTAAAAAAAATCTAATTCTTTTGTAAATTATCTCCCTTTGACAGAAAATTTTGGGTAATCACTCTAGACCCCTCAACCTTGGGATACATGAGGTTCGATTCTCATTCTTCTATCTCTTAGAGGTGAGAAAGAGAGTAATTTGAGGGGCAACGGATTGAGATTGATAAGTCGGTTTACTCTCAGGGGCCTAACTCGACCTCACCAGACTTGATATCGACTCTCCATAGTTAATTTAGTTGTTCAAGGTAGGAAATATGTAGTTGTCTAGCATCCGAGTTAGGGTGACTTACAAGGGATATGGTTGGCCGTGTCGTTGTAGATTGCAGTAGCATGATCGAGTCGGACTGTTTCTCCGGCACAATCGATACAATATGGTTATTATAATATTATTTTTATTATTTAATATTTATTTTTATCTTATTTATTTATTATATTGTTATTTTTTTTAAAAAAATATATCATCGGAATCGAAACTACCGGATCATGCCAACATAAGTCCGGTACAACTGATCCGCACGATTGGTCAACCTTGCAAGGGAAAAGGTATTCTCGCGAAAGGAGTTTCTGAAACCCTCGGACATTTAGAGAGAGAGAGAGAGAGAGAGAGAGAGGAGAGAGAGAGAGAGAGAGAGAGAGTACAATGGTTTTCAAGGATATATACACACTTTTCTCATAAATTGAGAATTATATACACAACCCAAGGCACATTGTCTTCTTTTATATGCACCCAAAATCTAGAAATTTTGAATTCAAGCTATACACAAGTCTATTTTTCTAATGGTATTATCAGAAGAAGCTGACTGTCAACTCTCTTGACCAACTACTTTTAACGGGCCTTCTCTGTGGGCCTCCTCCAGGTCCCGTGGACGTCCAACTCTTCCTTGATGGGAAGCTTTTAATGGAGTCCAAGGCCTGTGTGTTCAAAGGTGACCCAGACCCGCAGCCACTGGGTGGTCTCATTTGTCAACACGTCCCTCCTCAATAACAAGAAAAAAGAAGTAGTCTACTCTTTAACCTTGGAAGATCCAGGCCTTGTTCAAATATCTTTATTATGCAATTCACTAGGAAAAAAGAAGAGTCCACCAACTATCTATGATCTCACTAACCTCCAAGGACCTGATCAAACCTGGTTGATTGACTTACCATGCCCATAGAAACAAGGGGTGTCCATTCAATGATGACCAGATATGCTGGTGTTATGGTACAATTTAGTCCTCATTAATATATATCAGCAAAACAACCATTGCATAGAAAACCCATATTGGAATAAGCTTTAAAAAGATTAAGGGTAACCCAAGGAAAGACCCAGATAAAGCTTCACATCCCGATCTTTACCCATCCAACATATATATGAACTCCTTGAAACGTGAAAACTCAAAAACAAAATAAAGCAATCCTCTTCATAAGTTCCTTTGAATCTACACTTAAACGCACTATCCTAACTGGCCCCAGACGCAAATCCATATAGATTATAGAGTCAGCTACGTACACTGTACGGATACTGTGAGCACTCGGATGAATACACCATCCACTGCAGAAACTTGCACATTAAATTACAACCCAGACCACCAAGACCTGTTACTGGGTCTGACCCAGTCGCCATGGAAACCTCGGCAGCTGGCATGGTCAGAAACCACAAGAGGCTCCTCCACTGGACCTGGGAACGAAGACCCACCACTCCTTTTTTAACTCCCCTTCAATGTGCAGTACACAAAACATCAAGTACACATGCAAATCCAATAGTTTAATGCTCCAAGACACCCGGATTAGCGGTAATGAAGTACCAGTTTTTCCAAACCTCTTTCCACGATCAGAAATCCCGGAATGGAGGGTGGAGTTGGTGGAGGGAAGGGGGCCCTTAGATTCTTGAGGGGTGGGGGGTGGGGGTGGTCTGGTTTTGGATGAAGGTGGCGATAAAGAAAGATTTGGAGGCATGGGAGTGTGTGCATGCACCTCCTCCTTTTGCTTTCTGGTTGATTGCCCCAACACTCCAAGTTGTAGAGCAATTTGAAAGGAGAGAGGTCTGGGGTGGTGGAGGGCCCTGCTCACATTGATGGGAGCCGTTGCCATGTCCATAGAATGTATATTCTCTCAGTAATTTGGAGAACCGAACTCACTCAGGCAGTCACATATCTTGAGGCTACACGTGTAGAAGAATTTTGAAAAATCGAGACTCTTTCCATCTCCCGATTACAGAAATCTCCCAGTCAATTCCTCCTTCACCCCCTCTCCTTTCTCGCCTTCTACCCCTCCAGTGCCTAACTTTGTTTTAAAAATAAACAAAGAAAAATAGAATTTGGTCATGATATTTTTTTCTTATATTAATATTTATGTATAATTTTATTAATATTTTTATATTTTAAATAATAATAAAATTTAAAAATATAAATTTTATATATTTTAATAATATTTAACATGTTAGCAGAAACGTAAATTGTAAAATACATCATAACAATTTAAATAAAATCAAATTAATTCATTTAGATTTATTAGAGATTATAAATTTATATCTAAACGATGTCCAATCAATGAAATTTTAAATACAAGTTAATTAGAATATAATAAAGTTTATGGTGATTTTACTTTTTTTGGAATAATTTTTTTTTCCGGATAAAATTTACTCAAAAAATTATTAAATCAAATTAATCTTGTTATTCGTGCACCAATAATTCTCGATAATCTCATATCTAGAATCAACATATTTTTTTGAGAATTATGACGGTCATGGATCTTAGTTTCGTTACTCAAAGTTCGATGACGTCTTATCAGTGCGCACTGTAACGACCTGACCTCCCGGACCCCCCCGCCAGGGACCCCCGAAGGTGGCGTCGCCACCCACGGATCCGAAGACCCGGAAGGGTTAGAATTTAGTCTAGTGTGATAAGCAATGAATTCAAATAACTAAAACAGAAAGTTCGTACATTAATAAGGAATTATGTACAACATCTCCCAAATAAAAGTACAGGTACAAAAAGAAAGGTGCAGTCCTTAAGGGGCATACCCTGAAGACTTGCAAAAAGGCCACTCTCAACTCACGGTACAAAGAGCACTCACGCTCACAACTCACACTACTGGCAACGCATGGCGAACAAGCTGCCACCACGACCGACCGACAACAAACTCCTACGACAACGAGTCCCTACCTGAAGAGAGTAGGGGGGTGAGCCTCGCGAACAAGGCTCAGTAGGGATAACCAGTCCCTTACCAGCCAGAGCAGCAAGAACTCCAACAAAAGCAGAAGTAAACTACTCTAGAAAGTAGTAAAGCGGGAAACGCCTACCACAGAGTACTACAAAGCAGCGGAATAGAGAAACGCCTCGACCACAACCCGGGTCGGACCAAACACGACTCCCGCAGAACCAGCAGAGTCAAACACAATGCGGAAGCAACACCTCGGCACACACCCGCCGAGACAAAGGAGCTCACAAAACACCGGAACAACCACGTGAGACCAGATCCTCACGACACAAGCACCAACATCCCGGACCTCCACGAGGTCGGGAAGGAACAACCAGGTGTCACCCCGAGAGACACCAAGCAACCAAGTGAGAACGAATGTCTCACCCCAGGCACGACCACCTCAGACCTCCACAAGGTCGAGGGCCCACAAGCAGAACCACCCTGCACCTCGGACACACCACGAGATCAGGGAACTACACCTTACAGTGCCACCACGGACGGCACCAAGGAACGGGTTACTGAACTAGCGGTCGAGTGCCTACACTAGGCATGCACCCCGAGAACCCGTAGAGTGGAAACCATTAAGCACGGCCCACGAGGCCAAACCAACCAAGCCCAAGGAAGCGAGACAAGACTATGCTACAACCACCGTGTAAACTAGGGCAACGAGAACGCAAGCTCGGAAACAGTGTGTGAAGCAACGTCACAGCAAGAACAACCAAACCACCACCACAGGCAGCTAAGAGAGGGACACATGGTCCACCCCTCTCGCTCGCCAGCCGCTGACTCCTGCCTACGACCTCCCTAGGTAGAGTGAGGCTAGTGAGTCACAGCAAAAAACACAACCACAAACACCGCAGTTCGGCCGAACTGTGGCCCCACGCCTGACCCCCCTACGTGGCTCCGGAACCAACGCAGAGTGAGACAGTGAGAAGGACTAGTTGGTCCACACCGGAAGAGCTCCTAAACCACCTCGGAGACCCAGACCAGCTAAGAGAGCTCTACAAATGACTCACGCCACTATCCCCACTGTTTTCCCCTTCTGCTCCAAGTCCGTGACTTGAGCACGCCCGCCGCCTGGAGCAACACCCTCTGACACAGGCGCGCGGGGCTGGGGGTCCCAGGTAACGGTAACAACCTGTCTCGCGGATAAGCCCTCAAGTGCCTAGCACCAGGCGAAGAGAGAACTGGAGAGGCAACCACCAACAGAAATAACGAAGTTGGCTTGTAACCAAGATAAGCCCAGCAGGCACAAGCATGCACGACACCCCTTCCGGAAACCCCCAAAAGGGCCGTCGGCCAACGCCGGCACACAAGGGACGGCCCGAGAAACCGGAACACCACAGAAAGAACAGAAACCACCTCTCTTCTAATAATCGATTGACAGACAGATAATCAATTATTAGACAGACGCGAGTCTCCTAGCACCGCCGCTAGGACACGGCCACGAAGGTGTCACCTTCGGTCACTGAACGCAGGGAGGCAACCTACCGCGTTCCCACCAGAAAGTCCTAAGGGCACACCCTGCCTTGGGGCACATGCCGACACGTAAACCGAGGCCACGGAAAACCCCCGAGGTAGACCAGGTCTTGTCGTGCCCTCCTAAGCCATCGCGATACCATCGCGACAATCAGGGCCACCGCGACAAGACCCTGTTGCGACGGGGAAGCGGGATGCGACAACAGGGATGTCGTGACAGGAAACCAAGTCGTGACACCCTTGTCGCGACGGCCGACCAGGCCGTGACAGCAACCTTGTCGCGACTAGAAACTGGGTCGTGACACGACCCTTATCGCGATGGCCACCCACGCCGCAATAAGGTCGTGTCCAACTGAGGCGACGCCTTCTCTGATGTCGCGATGCGCTCGGTGGTCGCGACATCAGCTGGAAGGCGGACCGCCGGGATGCTACATCTCGGGGTCGCCACAACTACACTAAGCACACCACAACGGGGAGGGGAGCATGGGGAAAACTTTAAAAGCATGCAAAGAACCCCGAGGGCTCCAATCTACACCAACAAGTATGGGCACAAGAGATCCCTACCCTTTAGACGAAATCGAACCCCCAAGGGGCCTTCACGACGAGCTCGCCACCTCCTCCTCGCTCCCACGATGCCACTCCCGCTCCGCATGAGCCGCCAGCCGCTGCACCAAGCTCCATCGCCGGAGGAAGACGAGAGCGAGACCTCTCCACCTTGGAGAAGAGAGGAAAGGGAGAAAGGAGAGAAAGAGGAAAAAGGGGAACCGGCCAAGGCTTTTAGCCTCCGGTCCCCAGAACGCGACGGAGCGGGGCGTCGCGATACAAATCTTATCACGACGGCCGCCCAGGCCGCGACTAGAACGCACCCAATCGGGGCACCGCGACAACCCGACAGGTTAGTCTGCCATGCCTGCCACTCTGACAGGCGTCAGACGACTAAAAGTGGAAAGCAGTCGCGACTCGTTGACCGGGCGCGACAAGAATGTGACGCAACCACCCGTCGCGACCTGGATGACTGTCGCGACGGTCAGCTCCGTCGCGACACTAACGCGTTGCTAAGTCCGGACGCGTTAGTGGCCAGTCATCCCACACACAAACGGAAAGCCGGAAAGCCTGAGATGTTACAACATACGTATGAAAAGAGTATCTCTAAATCAAATGTAAGAATGTTTACACCCATAATTCATGTGTATGGTTGTATTCAGGTAATTATGTGTGTATTCAAGTGATTATGAGTGTATCTATATGTTCTGTGTCCAAACAGAGAATAACTCATATATATGGTTGCATTCTGATGATTATGTGTGTATTTAGATGATTATGGATGTATTTAGGTGATTATGAGTGTATTTAAGTGTTCTGTGTCTAAATATAGATTAACTTATGTGTATGGTTGTATTCAGGTGATTATGAGTGTATTCAAATGATTATGGGTGTATTAAGATGTTCTATGTCCAAACAGAGAATAAGTCATGCGTATGATTGTATTCAGATAATTATGGTTGCATTAAGGTAATTATGGGTGTATCCAAGTGTTTCATGGACAGACACAACACATGTCCAATAGGGTCACGTGACCTCACTGATTTTTTTTTTTTTAAAGAAATGGCCATTTAAACTGTGAATTTTGAGGGATTTTTACATGGGAAATCAGCAATGTCTAGCCCCAAGAAGTTATTTTTATTAAAATATTTATTTTTATTTTAAGTATATATTTTAAATTATTTATTTATATTATATATAATATATAAATATTAAAAATAATTTGAGTGACCCCACTGAACAAAATTTCTGCGTCCATTTTTGAGGTGTTCTATGTCCACATAGAGAATAACTCATACGTATGGTTGTATTTAGGTGATTAGGAGTGTATTCAGGTGATTATGGGTGTATCTAGGTGTTCTGTGCTCAAACAGAGAATAACTCATGTGTATGGTTGTATTCAGATGATTATGACTATATTCAGGTGATTTATGGGTGTATCCATATGTTCTGTGTCCAAATAGAGAATTGTTGAACCACTCTATAGTTTACCCTTATATTTTAGTGATAACAGAACTTATGATTAACTAAATATTATTAAATATATTTAATATTATGTTTCTCCAATAAATATAAATTTATGGAATTATCGCTGTGTGTTTTGCACTAAAAAGATAAATCGATGTCTGTTCAATATACATTGATTTCTGTTCACAATGCCACATCGATTCTGCTTTCACATCGACTTCATTAGTGAAACATCGATTTCACTCTCACAATGATTTCGTAAGTGAAACATCGATTTCGCACTCATACCGATTTGTTAAGTGAAACAACGATTTGATCGTGTAACGATTCGATAAGTTAAACAACGATTTGATCGCTCAACAATTTCATCTTATAACGATTTGATAAGTGAGTACAACGATTTCAGTTTCACATTGATTTTGGTCTCATAACGATTTCTTAAGTATAACAACGATTTCGCTCTCATATCAATTTCATAAGTGAAACAACGATTTGACTCTTATAACGATTCGATAAGAGAAAACAACGATTTGATTGTTGTAACGATTCGATAAGTGAAAACAACGATTTGCTCAGACATCGATTTGCCTATATTTGTATAACGATTTGCTTTCACTCAAATAACGATTTCATCACAGTAACGATTTCATAAGGCAAACATCGATTTGCCCTTACTTAAAGAATGACTTAAGCACAACATAGATTTCAACTTAAACATCGATTTCCTTTATACTCAGATGTTTTAAATGCTTTGGCGCCTAATGAAAAGTCAAATATATTTCTTCTGCGTAATCTTCTATCTTTCTGATGGAAGATCTTTTTATCTCATAGGATCTATTCTCTCCTGTGAGACAAAAAGAGCTTACTTACCACTTCTGGATGACAACAGGAAACATAGAGGATTTCTTCTCTCCTATCAGACAAAAAGGGCTTACCTACCACTTCTGAATGATAGCAGGAAACATAGAGGTATGAGCCTTTTGACAGAAACACTTTTTTATCTAAACACTTTCTTCTATGCTTGCAGACCTCGTAGACCACAAAATACCAGAAGAAAGAGAAGATGAGCAATGGCTAGAACTTCAACGGATCTATTCAAAGCCTCTCATATAAAAGGTGAAGCAAGGCTGAAGAAAATGCAAGTGAGCTTTCCTGAATATTTTTTCAAGGAGTGTACATCTGGTGAAGAACTAAAATGCCATATACACTCAAGGAAAAGAGAGAAAGAGCCCGAGCCCAAGAAGAAGCATTCAAGCATCTGAAGCCCTCAAGATTCAAGCTCCTTCTCCTCTCTTCACTCTCTCTGTGTACATCTTTGTAATCTGGGGGGGAGAGTCTTTTTGCTGAGAGTTTCTTTTAGTTGGTATTCATTTGTTCCAACTCTCAGCTTTGTTCTTTCTTTTATAAGAAAGACTTCTGTCCAGTTATAGGACTGTATACAGTGTAGAACCTAGCAGGGGGGTTTAAGTCTAGCAGAATTGCACTGGGGTTTGTACCAGGAGGTTGGCTTCTTGACCTGTAAAAGAAGTGGGCTGCCTTCTTACCCGGGAAAGAGAAGAAGACCAGTTGGGGTGCTGGGTGTTGTATTGTCCTTGAGGGGGACAGTACCCTTGGTTAGTAAAATCCCAAGAGATTGCTTAGGGACTGGATGTTGGACTTCCGTGTGGGAAGGGCCGAACCAGGATAAATTCCTTGTGTCCTTTGTGTGATTGTTTATTTGCTTCCGCACTGCTATCCTCTATCACACTCAACTAACCAAATTTCAAGTGATAATTTTATGTGGTAAAGTTTCTATTTCAGATTTCAGAAAAACCTATTCACCCTCTCTCTAGGTTAGCTTGCTGCCGTACCAAAAGGGCCAACAAGTGGTATCAGAGTGAGGTTCTCTGATCAATCAAGAAGATCCAATGATCTTAGAGAAGATCCATGGCGGCTCAAGGATTTTATGAAGGTTAATCAGTCATCAGACCGCCACTTTTCGATGGAGAGGATTACCAATATTGGAAAATGAGAATGGAATGCTTCATTCGAGACACATATTTTGATATGTGGCAAGTAATAGAGGTAGGTGATTTTGTTATTGTTCCTGCTGAAGGCGCCACTGCTATTACAACAGCTGATAAAAGTAAACTATCTTTAAACTTTAAGGCTAAGAACTATTTACGTTGTGCCTTATCTAAAAAGGAATTTAGTAGAGTATCCACATGTAAATCTGCTAAAGAAATATGGGATTGTTGCCCAGCTAGCAAGCCCAGAGGGGGGGTGAATGGAAAAAAAAATTGAATACCTAAACCTATTCACAAAAATGTTCACACAAAACACACTTCAATGATTGTTAGTGTTAGTAAAAAGAAGACACCAAACACGAGGCAAGCACACACACACTGCATAGGATTTTATCCGGGTTCGGACCTCCTCTCCACAGGAGTCCTACATCCAGTCCCTGAGCAACCACTTAGGATTCTACTACCCAAGGGTACAGTCCCCCTCAAGGACGCTTACACCCCCAACCGTAGCTGTTCTTCTCTTCACAACCCGAAGAGGAAATACAACACCCTGGATCCCACCAGTCTTCTTCAACACGAAGGGGAAACAAACACAAAAATGTTTTCAAGAAGACAAGCCCCTAAATCAAGCTTATAGAACAACGCTTATCTGAAGCTAAGACTGAGAGGAAAGGTTCTACAATGAGGAGGACTCTCAGTACACAAAAGCTCTCAAGGCTACACCAAGAATGCAGAGAGCTAAGAGCTAGACAAGCAAAAAAAGTGAGCTTCGCTATTTCAGATGCTCGCAGAAGGTTTGTAAAAGATTGTTGTAAGTGCTATCTTGTTCTGGAGCATCAGTCTTCTATATATGTTTTCCATTTGAAAATTGAACGTTGAAGTAACCGTTGTCTCTAAGTGCTGGTGTACATTAGACTGTATGGTCTTCAACAGATCTTTACGTACCATGCAAAGAGAAGATCTTCCTCGATGTCCTTTTCTCTTCCATTTGTCCAACGTTGTATTGATATGTGCTTGTCAGAGATCTGCACACATTAAATGCTAAAACATGGACAGCTATGCTGTCTCTTGTTGTCAGTCAACGTTAGACGAAATACATCAAAATAGAAATGCCATTTTGCTTCTTCTAAAAGGATGTCTCCAGTATAAGCAAGAGAGTAGAAGATATCTATGCATGCATTGCAGTGATACGTTCAGTCATAATAAATGCATGGATGTCATAGAGATATGTGCGAAGACTTTGACTTTCAACCTATTTAAAATATCAAGTCGTTATGAACCATAAAATTGTTCTGAGCATGGCTTATGAAATCGTTGTGCAAATGAGTCGTTATCTATGCGAATCGTTGCACACTAATAAATAAATTGATGCATATACAAATCGTTATACAATCATAACCAAATCGTTGTAGAGACAAATCGTTATGATAGTATAAACAAATCGTTATGAACAAGTCGTTATAATCAAATCATTGTAAACGAATCGTTGTGAACAAATCATTATAAGCAAGTCGTTGTTTCACTTCCGTTAGCCACCAGTGCCCTCATCCAAGGCACTCGCGATGGCTTCCTGCAGAGAACGCAGGGAGTACAGCAGCCATCCACCCTCGCCGAGCTGCTCTCCACCGCCTAGCGTCACGCCGCCTGCAAGGAGAGCCTGCCGCTGGCCGAGCAGAGCAGGGCGAATCATCGGACAAGAAGAGGCCTTCCGACAACGGTTTCCGACGGATCGGAAGAAAGGGCGGCGCAACGGGGACTCACCACGCCGACCACGCCCCTTCACCGAATACACCCCCCTCACTGTGGCCTCCGAACAGATCCTGGCTGAAATCCGGGAAGAGCCATATGTTGGGTGGCCACCAAGGATGCGCTCTGACCCTCGCAAGTGCAACTAGGACAAATTTTGTCGCTTCCACCACAACACCTCTGAGTGCCGCCAGCTCAAGGATGATATTGAGTCCCTCATCAAGCGTGGCTACCTCGGACGGTACGTGCGCTGTAATGATGACCGCCCAAGACGCCGAGAGCGGACTCCCGAGCAGCCGATCAACAACAAGCCCAATGGGCAGGAGATCAACGTCATCATGGGAGGCTTCGACGCGGGCGGAGAAAGCAATCAAAGCCGACGCGACTACACTCGGCGAGTGCACGCTGTGGACAGGGCCCCGGCCCCTCGTCCCGCCCCTTATCCCCAAAGTCCACGCACATGATCCGAGGAGGTTATAACCTTCTCGGACGAAGACCTTGTAGGAGTCGCTACTCCACACACTGATGCGCTGGTCGTTCGGCCACCATCAACCATTGTAATGTGGGTCGGATCTTGATTGATAATGGAAGTGCACCAGACGTGTTGGCCTACACACTGCTTCCTCCTATTTTTCTGAAAACCGACCAGCTCACTCCAGTAGAATCGCCTCTGTTTGGCTTCTCTGGGGTTTCAGTACGACCTATGGGACGTGCGCGCCTCCCCATCACACTTGGCATGCCCCCAAAGAACATAACCAAGATGGTGGATTTCTTGGTTATTCGGAACATGCCCGGATACAACGCTATCCTCGGCAAGGGTCTGATCGATAGGATCAAGGCTGTACCATCGTCCCTTCATCATAAAATGAAGTTTCCCACTCCGTGTGGCATCGGCGAGGTACTCGGCAGTCAGCACGAGTCGCGACGCAGTTATGTCCTCTCACTGAGGGACAAACAGCCCGCAGCCCCGGAAGCTACAACTCCGCCAGCTGATCAACCTTCCACTAGCCGTGGAACCTCTGCCGAGGATCTCCTTCCTGTTCAGGTGGATGATGACCCCGAGCACGTCCTTTACATTGGAACATTATTTCCGGAAGCCGAACAGCACGCTATAAGGCTTTCCTGCTTGCCAACCTAGACGTGTTCGCGTGGTCGGACGAAGAGCTGCTCGGCATCTCCGGACGTGATGACACATCACCTCCATCTGGACCCGAAGGTACCACCGGTCCACAGAGGCGACGGCCTGTCAATTGTGAACGACAGACTGTGATCCAGAATCACGTTGTTAAAAGCCGAGCAGTCAGTCTTCTCCGGGAGGCTCAGTATCCCAGGTGGATCCAACGTAGTCCTCGTGCACAAACCCAAAGGCAAATGGCGCGTATGCGTGGACTACAAGGATCTCAACAAGGCCACGCCCAAGGACAACTTTCCCCTGCCGCGCATCGACCAACTTGTGGACGCCACGTCCGGTCATGAGCTTCTTGGATGCATACTCTGGTTATCACCAGATCAGTATGCACCCTGCCGACCAGGATGCCACCATGTTCGTCACCGACCTGGGCTTGTACTGCTTCACCAGGATGCCTTTTGGTCTAAAGAACACTAGTGCAACATACCAACGGCTGGTCAACAAGATGTTTGAGCTACAGATTGGGCGTAACATAGAGGTCTACGTTGATGACATGTTGGTCAAAATGCTCCCGAGCGTCGACCACATTTCCGACCTCAAGGAAACCTTCGCAACCTTGCGGAGGTACAATATGAAGCTCAATCCATCCAAGTGCACCTTTGGAGTATGCTTGGGTAAGTTCATCGGCTTCCTCGTCTCAAACAGAGGAATAGAGGCCAACCCCGAGAAGATCCAAGCAATACTAGAGATGAGCACACCCAAGACGGTACGCGACATTCAGCGCCTCACTGGACGCCTCGCGGCACTCAATCGGTTCATGTCCCGAGCAGCTGAGAGAAGCTTCAACTTCTTTAAGTTGCTGCGAGGCCCCAAAGGCACCTCACAGCAAGGGGGGCATATACGCTGGACCGAGGACTGCAAAGTGGCCTTCACCGAGCTGAAGGCGTACCTGGCAGCCCCACTTGTTCTCTCAAAGCCCGTGCTCGGGGAACCTTTGTTGTGTACCTATCGATTCCGAACACTCCATCAACGCGGTGTTGATCAGAGAAGAGGCAGCAGTAAGAATCGTTGTTGAGCCCCTTACAGAATTTACATAAGCTGAGCATTCGGTTACAGAACCCTTCATGAGACATAACAGTTTATTCAGAGTGTTACAATTACATTATATTGTTTTACAGAACATTCCTTTTTTACTTACTCTATCGCAGCCAGACGATTTCGGCACACAAAGCCACGAAAGTGAATGTGTCGACTTGCGAACCATTCCTTGTGACTCTCAAGAGAGTACAGACACACTTCCAACGGCAAGAAGAGAGGAGAGACGTGATTACGTCGCCCGGGACGCATTAGGAGTGGCCGAAAAGTCATTGATTGAACGATTTTTCATGAGTGCTTCATAATGAGTACGTGTTACAGTATATGTCTACCATGTTTACAGTTTCGACCAAAGATGTTTACATTATATATCTACCATGTTTACAATATATGTCTACCATGTTTACAGTATATGTCTACCATGTTTACATATATCTACCATGTTTACAGTTTCGTCAATTACTGATGACAGTCTTAATTCTTACCCAAGATATTTCTTACATGTAGAAATTTAATGTTCAACGCCCTGTGGAAGGATACGACAATTTCCTCTCGTTTCATGACATCCGGGAGCTATTGTTCGCGAGGAGAGTGGAATCGGTCGTAATTGACTGCTACGTCAACGCTTACTTGTTTGCGCCCCCGTGAAGAGAACCCGGACATTTTTTTGGAATTTTGGATATCTGCATGCCGCTTTAAGGGTTATGTCCAATCTTGCAGAGACGATAAGAGCAAGGAACACATTTCGAAAATGCTTTCAAGAGATTGGACCGCGCCCCAAATGAATTCGACCCATCATCTTCTCCCCCATGCACGTTGGAACCAACCATTGGGCTCTTCTGGTCATCCGGGAAATGTTAAATGATATTACTCGCCGTGTTCTTTGTTAAATAGACCCATTAGAAATCAGTAAGATCGTTGTTTCACTTTTATAGCAGTAAGATCGTTGGTGGCAGATGAGGAGGGGCCTCAGCTACCTGGACGGCAGCCATGTTGGATTTCAGGGTAAACTTGATCACTTCAAACTTACTGTATTTTTTATTTATGTTATACAGTTCATGTACAAAATTAATGTGCATATGCAGGGGGAAGATAGATCCCGGTTCTGCTTCCCGCTATATTACAACGCTGGTCCACGCACACATTCCAGGACCAGTGGATGCATGGAGAGAGTTCCTGGTGCCCGTCCGGGATTTATTATTTGACATGTTCATGGTTTATTAAGTTTTACTGATTAAAAGTCATTTATTTAATTACTATCTCTGTTAGTGCAGAAAGTGAGTAATTTTATTTCTTTACAGTGAAGTACGCGTTCACAAGACCCAAGGATCTCCCTCGAGCTCGAGCCATCTGGGAGTCTACTGCCTAGACTAATTTAAGAAAGTCGATGTGGGAGGCCCGGACAAGGCAATGAAGACTACAGGCAACCAGGATCCTATGGCTTGGCGGATTACGGCCTGTTTGGCTGAGGAGGGACTTTGGGAGTCCCTTTGTGAGCGTTGGGCTGCTGGACCATGGCAAGAGCGGTCACAGGGGGCAAAACGCAACCGATCAACTCATCTGGAGAGAATGCATACTAGTGGGTCCGTATCTTATGCGACCCATAGCCAAAAATTGGTAAGCATATTATTGTTCAATTGCTTAATACATTGATTATTATTGTGAAACTAACTAATTTTGTTGAATTGTAAGCATTACGAGCTCGATCGTGCCCCTACTTTTCGCGAGTTATTTGATCGGACTCATAAGCGGAAGGGGACGGATGACTATGTCAACGAGAGTGTTCGCACGATTGTTGTAAGTCAAGCTATAAAATTTGAGTTCAATTAAGATATTAAAATAATTTGTTTTCAATAATTTAGTTTTAATTTGTTCTGCAGGAGACCTATGACAGGACGATGGCGGATCGCTATGCAGAGGGCACTCCCCAGCCAGACTTGGATCCGGAGGCTTGGTCGATGCAGCGAGAGGACCGAGGAAGGGTCGAGTGTACGGCTTTGGGGACAGTCTGGATACTACTCCAGTGTTGTCCTCATATGCGAGTTCGGTCGCTCCTCCGGCATACGCGAGTTCATTTGCTGCGTCGCCTGGCAGTGGTGTAGAGGAGATGAGAACTCTCATCCGAGAAGAGCTACGGACGCACTTTGGCGTTATGGTCGAGCAGTTGATCTTAGCCATACAGGGAGTACGCCCCTCACAGCCAGCCCCTCAGGTCAGTATTACTATTAATTTCATATAGTTTGAATGAAATGAAACCACCAAAAAATGTCAAAAGGGAAAAAAAGAAATCTAAATTAATAACCTATAAAGAAGGTCTACAATCAACTTATGGAAGGATAAAAAAGCCACATGAGCGCTCAAATTACTATTCTAAAATAAACAGAAGTGTAAAGGGCGTTCAAATGACGGATCTAAAAAAAAACCCAAGTCTAAAGGATCAAAACACGCAACTCGGGTGTCCAAAATCCCAAATAGGAATCTGATCGGCGTGTCGTTCCCTCTGACATGACCGGGTGGGTTAAATTGACGTGTGCGAACTGACAGAATCCGAATTGGATTTTTTGGATTGGGTTGGGCATTGAAATGATAGATCTAAAAAAATACCCAAGGTAAATGATCAGAACAAGCAATCTGGGGGTCCAAATTCCCAAATAGGGATCTGATCGGCGTGTCGTTCGTTTCGACATGACCGGGTAGATGAAATTGACGCGTGCGAGCTGACGGAATCCGAATTGGATTCCCAGATTAGGTTGGGCGTTGAAATGACGGATCTAAAAAAACCCAAGTCTGAAAGATCAAAACACACAACCCGGGGGTCCAAAATCCCAAATAGGGATCTGATCGGCGTACCGTTCACTCCGGTACGACCAGATGGGTTAAATTGACGTGTGCGAACTGACGGAATCTGAATGGATTCCCGGATTGGTTGGGCATTGAAATGACGGATCTAAAAAAAAATCCGTCTAAAGGATCAAAACATACAACCCGGGTGTCCAAAATCCCAAATAGGGATCCGATCGGCGTGTCGTTCACTCCGACACAATCGGGTGGGTTAAATTGACGTGTGCGAACTGACAAAATTCGAATTGGATTCCCGGATTGCGTTGGGCGTTGAAATGACGGATCTAAAAAAACCCGAGTCTAAATGATTAAAACACACAACCCGGAGGTCCAAAATCCCAAATAGGGATCTGATCGGCGTGTCGTTCACTCCGACACAACCGGGTGGGTTAAAGACGTGTGTGAATTGACGGAATCCAAATTGGATTCCCGGATTGGGTTGGGCGTTCAAATGAAGATGTACAAAAAACCCGAGTCTAAATGATCAAAACACGCAACCAGGGGGTCCAAAATCCAAAGAGGGATCTGATCGGCGTGCCGTTCACTCCGACACGACCGGGTGGGTTAAATTGACATGTGCGAACTGACGGAATCCGAATTGGATTCCCGAATTGGGTTGGGCGTTGAAATGACGGATCTAAAAAAACCCAAGTCTAAAGGATCAAAACACACAATCCGGAGGTCCAAAATCCCAAATAGGGATCTGATCGGCGTGTCGTTCACTCCGACACGACCGGGTGGGTTAAATTGACGTGTGCGAACTGACGTAATCTGAATTGGATTCCCAGATTGGTTAGGCATTGAAATGACGGATCTAAAAAAAAACCCAAGTCTAAAGAATCAAAACACACAACCCAGGTGTCCAAAATCCCAAATAGGGATCCAATCGGCGTGTCGTTCGCTCCGACATGACCGGGTAGATGAAATTGACACGTGCAAACTAACGGAATCCGAATTGGATTCCTGGATTGGGTTGGGCATTGAAATGAAAAATCTAAAAAAACTCAAGTCTAAAGGATCAAAAAACACAACCCGGGGGTCCAAAATCCCAAATAGGGATCTGATCGGCGTGTCGTTCGCTCCGACATGACCGGGTGGGTTAAATTGACGTGTGCGAACTGACAGAATCCGAATTGGATTCCCGGATTGGGTTGGGCGTTCAAATGATGGATGTATAAAAAAATTGAGTCTAAATGATCAAAACATGCAACCCAAGTGTCCAAAATCCCAAATAGGGATCTGATCTGTGTGTCGTTCACTCCAACACGACCGGGTGGGTTAAATTGACATGTGCAAACTGACAGAATCCGAATTGGATTTCCGGATTGGGTTGGACGTTAAAATGAAAGATGTACAAAAAATCCGAGTCTAAATGATCAAAACATGCAACCCGAGGGTCCAAAATCCCAAATAGGGATCTGATCGGCGTGTCGTTCACTCCAACACAACCGGGTGGGTTAAATTGACGTGTGCGAACTGACAGAATCCGAATTGGATTCCCGGATTGGGTTGGGCATTCAAATGACGGATCTAAAAAAACTCAAATCTAAAGGATCAAAACACACAACCCGGGGGTCCAAAATCCCAATAAGGATCTGATCGGCGTGCCGTTCACTCCGACACGACCGGGTGGGTTAAATTGACGTATGCGAACTAGCAGAATCCAATTTGGATTCCCGGATTGGGTTGGACGTTGAAATGACGGATCTAAAAAAACCTAAGTCTAAATGATCAAAACACGCAAACCGGGGGTCCAAAATCACAAATAGGGATTCCTATTTGGGGATTTTGGACCCTCGGGTTGCTTGTTCTGATCCTTTACACTTGAGTTTTCTTTATACTAGTTTTGAACGCCCACCCAATCCGGGAACCAATAGGATTCCGTCAGTTCCTACACGTCACTTTCACCCACCCGGTCAGTGTCGGAGTGAACAGCACGCCGATCGGATCCCTATTTGATTTTGGACCCCGGGTGCTTGTTCTGATCCTTTACACTTGAGTTTTCTTTAATTAGTGATTGAACGTCAAACCCAATCCGAGAATCCAATTAAGATTCGTCAGTTCTTACACATCACTTTCACACCACCCGGTCGTGTCGGAACGAACGACACACCGATCGGATCCTATTTGTGATTTTAGACCCCCCGAGGTGCTTGTTCTGACCTTTACACTTGCGGTTTTTATTATAATAGGGTTTGGACCACCCAACCTAATCGGGAATCTAATTAGGATTCCGTCAGTTCCTACACAGTCACTTTCACCCCCCGTCGTGTCGGAGCGAACGACACGTCGATCGGATCCCTATTTGTGATTTTAGGACTCCCGGGTTGCTTGTTCTGATCCTTTACACTTGAGTTTTCTTTATACTAGTGTTTTAAACGTCCAACCCAATCCGAGAATCCAATTAGGATTTCGTCAGTTCCTATATGTCACTTTCACCCACCCGATCGTGTCGGAGTGAACGGCACACCGATCGGATCTCTATTTGTGATTTTAGACCCCTGGGTTGCTTGTTCTAATCCTTTACACTTGAGTTTTCTTTATACTAGTGTTTTGAAAGCCCAACCCAATTCGGAATCAAATTAGGATTCTGTCAGTTCCTACACGTCACTTTCACCCATCGGTCGTGTCGGAGGGACCTTCTTTATAGGTTTCTTAATTAGATTTCTTTTTTCCATAAGTTGATTATATAAAGGGACATTCTTTATAGGTTTCTTAATTTAGATTTCTTTTTTTCCCTTTAATGTTAAATAAGAATGTCTATATGTTAAATGTTAAATGATATTACCGCCGTGTTCTTTGTTAAATAGACCATTAGAAATTAGTAAGATCGTGTTTCATTTTATAGCAGTAAGATCGTTGGTGGCGATGAGGAGGGGCCTCAGCTACCTGGACGGTAGCCATGTTGGATTTCAGGGTAAAAACTGATCACTTCAAACTTATGTATTTGTTATTTATGTTAAATGATAAAACATGGACAGCTATGCTGTCTATTGTTGTCAGTCAACGTAGACGAAAATACATCAAAATAGAAATGCCATTTTGCTTTTCTAAAAGGATGTCCCAGTATAAGCAAGAGAGTAGAAGAATCTATGCATGCATGCAGTGATACGTTCAGTCATAATAAATGCAGGATGTCATAGAGATATGTGCGAAGACTTTGACTTTAACTATTTAAAATATCAAGGCGTTAGGAACCTAAAATGTTCTGAGCATGGCTATGAAACGTTGTGCAAATGAGTCGTTCTATGCGAATCTTGCACACTAATAATACAATTGATGCAATACAAATCGTTATACAATCATAACCAAAGTTGTAGAGAAAATCGTAAAGAACACGATTTAGTAACCAATCCATGTTAGGACAATTAGTAAAAACCCATTACTAATTTAATTAACAGGTATTGATTTAATTTTTAATTATTCACCATTTATTTCATTTAATTCTATTTTCACACTTGTTCAATTAATTTCTTATTTAATTCAGTTTAATATTATTTATGCTAATATTTCTAACCTTCATCATTGAGCTCTTACTCTGGCCCAATAACTCATGTGAGCTTAATTGTACAACCCATGTACTTACTTTGCTTAATAGATTTTAATTCTCCTTTTATTAGAGAATTTTTCATGTGCCAAGATTTGTCCATTGTCCCAATTATCATAAGGGCTATCAACCCCTAATAATATTAAAGTCTACCCACATGTTTATTTTAATTTATAATCTACTTTGTCACATAAAATATGGGGTCTCTGAATTATTCCTAAATTACACTAATAAGTCACTTAAATTTTAAACTTGGTCTAAATGATTTTCTATGCCCAATTTTCATGGTAGGTCATTAGAGAATATTATTAAAGTATAACTATTATTTTTACGGAATTTTTATATGCACTTTTATGCATGTGATAATGATGTGACTTTTAACTAGTTTGCATTTATTAATGAGTAAATTATCAATTTATCTATAATTTAATTAAGGATTTTCGGGTACTTACACCCTGTCTATGTTTATAGCCGTGTGGTGGTCACGACGAGCAGTCGTACGGAGTTTTCGACGTGTAGTACTCCGTACCATTGCTAGTTAGTAGTTTTACTCTGCACTTCCGTTGTAGTAGAAGATCTAATTGCTGTTATTTAATTGATATTATACTCTTCTACCTATAGAGCCAGTAGGAGATTGGTAGTCCCTATGAGATTCGTTGTGAAGCTCATCCCTCCTTTCCCAGGTGACACTTCTCAGCAGCGGCAGGGCGCGCGCCGGGCGGAGGAGACAGGGCGGTAGTCGTGGTCCCGTACTAGCAGTGGTTTCCCTTCTCATTGTACGTCACCCTTGGGGTATGCCCTAAGGGACTTGTATTCCCCTGCTTTACTTGTACTCGATGCGTGTGTTGGGACTGTACTTAGAGTGGCACGCAGCGGTCTCAGCTCTCTTTCTGTTTCCCATGTGTGCTTTTAGTTCAGCAGTTGACGTTTACTTCTGCTACATATCCTGTTAGATTTACAGTATAGCCCCTCCGGGTCTCGAATCTGTGGGCGGCGACTGCGAAATAAGGTCCTCGGCGTGGGCGAGGGTCAGGTTTCGGGGTCGTTACACTTTAGCAGTAAAACATTCCTCATTAGCTTGTTGAAGTAGTACACGATCAACTAATCTCATTCCCATTCTCTTTGATCTTTGTGCTCCTTACTTAGTGCTTTCACATAGCCTTCATCTGTCTGCATAGAGACATTTACTATGAGGCATTTTCCTTTGTGGGGGAAGACCAACTAGGGTCTGTACCAGTGGGAACCGTGCTGGGGTTGTACTAGTAGATTTGTTTCTAAACTTGTAAAGAAGTAGGCTATCTTCCTGCTCGGGAAAGAGAAGAAGATCAGCTAGGTGTTAAGTGTTGCATATCCTTGGAAGGATTGTATCTCTGTTAGTGAAATCTCAAGAGGTTGCTTGGAGACTGGATGTAGGACTCTATTTGGAAGAGCCGAACTAGGATAAATCTGTGTGTCTCTTTTGAGTCCTTATTTGTTTGCTGCTAACTACACTTACTTTCTAATTAACGCATCCATACCAAAAGTTTTGTTTTAAGTGTAACTTTGCATCATCACTGATTAAAACCCCCCCCCCCCCCTGACAGGCGTTGATCGTTGTTGAGCTTTTGGGAAAGGCCTTTTGGGCGGGAACTTCTATGCCCACAATCCCAAGATATTTTGTGGACCCATGGCTATAAATACCCCTTATCCACTTGGCCTTAAGAAGGAGTCGAGCCATATACTTCTGTTAAAAAGAGACTCCAGAAAACTCCGATCCATTTCTGAAGAAGGCTTCAACCTGGCGAATTGCTCCCAGATCGAAGGAACCAGGTCTGCATACCTTGGACGATCCAATTGGAGGAAAATTTCGATCCATCTGAGTCTTCTTCCTGGAGCTAAAGCAGAGAAGCTGATCCCCACTCTTGGAGCAGAAACAGGGATCTTCGAACCAGTCCTCTTCAATTTGAAATTCAATTGCTCCGACGGTTTCTCATTTCAATTCATTCTACATTGTGTGTTTTTGTGAAAGTGGTGCAATCCTGTGCCCAATTTCACTTGTGTGTGGTTGAATCTGAGATTTCGATATCTCAGAGTGTGTGTGGTTCTTTGTGTCTTTCTGAATGGAAAGATAAGCCACAATTGTGTGTGTGTGTGTGGATGGTGGATGTAGGATACACTGTTGTGTAATCCGAACCACCCTAAATCTTTGTGTCATTGTGTTTTCTTATCTGTTGCGCTAGATGCTTGATAGGTCGTCTAAATCTTATCATCTAGCTTGCCTGATTTGTTTAGAATTTCCATTATCACATAGATTTCACAATCAATTAAGTTTCTCGAAGTTTCACTTTAAGTGATTTTAAAATTTGTGGAATCTATTCAACCCCCCCCCCCTTCTAGATTCCGATAGCAGTGTTTTCGCAACACTTATTTGGTATCAGAGCAGGTTCTCATTACACTTAAGTGTTTGATCTAACGATCAAGAGTTATTGCTATGAAGAATGTTAGGGGATTTATTGCTGAAGGTCATTCAATTTCTAGACCTCCTTTTTTCGATGGATCTGATTATGCCTATTGGAAAAACATGATGCAAGTATTCCTTAGAGCACAGAATTATGAGCTCTGGAAGATTGTTGACAAGGGACCAGATGAACTTCCTGAAGATGAAAGCTTATGGACCAAGGACCAGATCAACAAGTCCACACTCAGCTGGAGTGCTATGATATGATGCAATGTGCCATCCATCCGAAGGAGTATTCCAGGGTATCCTCTTGTAAGACTGCCAAGGAGATGTGGGATAAACTCCAACTCATTTATGAGGGAACTTCTGAGGTAAGGGAGACAAAGGCAAGTATTCTAGTATCAGAATATGAAATGTTTAGATGAAGAACGATGAAACTATTTTTGAGATGTTGCTAGATTCATGCTTTTAGTTAAGTGCTTAGAGGTCTAGGAAAGGAATATTTAAATAGTGACCTCGTCAGGAAAGTCCTTAGATCACTTCCACCAGCTTGGCATACGAAGGCTACTGTAATTGAGGATTCCAAAATCTGTAACCATGCAATTGGATGAGTTAATAGGTTCTCTAATGACATATGAAATCAACTTAAAAAGAAATGCATCTTTAAACACATCCAAGAAACCTATTGCTCTAAAAAGCTTCATCTAGCTTAAAAATTGTTGCTGATCAATCTAATGAAATGAGGATCATCTGATGAAGAGAATGATGAAGAACTTGCCTTATTGACAAGGCTTTCAAAAAGTTTTTGAGAAAGAAAGGAAAAGGTAAGCTCAAGCCCTTCATCAGAAAGGATTGTTTCAAGGAAAAATGTTCAATAAAAAATTGGAAACTACTAAAATGAATGACATTATTGTATGAATGCAGGAAACCAGGACACATGAGAGGAGAGTGTCCTGATTTAAAGAAGAAGCTGAAAAATCAGATATTCAAGAAGACAAAGCATGCTAGCTACATGGAGTGATGAGGATGAAGAAGACCAAGAAGAAGACGTTCAGATGAGGAAGAGGTGACATGTCTTATGGCAAGGCATGAAGAAGATACTGAGGTAAGTCCTTCCTTTGAGGATTTTACAACTGATGATTGGGAAGAAACCTATGTTGTGTTATTTGAAAAATTGTGTGAATAAAACATGAAAATAAGACATTGAAAAGAAAAATAAACAGCATGGTGCAAACTCCTGAAAATCTGAGCAATTCCAAGTATTGACTGATGAAATCAATAATCTAAAAAGGAAGGAGAAAGAATGTATGGATAACAAATTGATGAGATCAAGGAGAGATGTCAATCAATTGAAAAAGAAAACAAATTTTGATGAATGAAAATGAAAAACTCATAGATGAAAGAGAGATGATACAAGAGGAACTGAAAAACTATTAAAGAGAAACTGAATGACAAGAAAGAGACCTTGTTAAAACTTGTCAAAGGCAAGCAAAACCTAGATGCTATCTTAGGAATTCAAAAGATCAACATCAAACATGGTCTAGGTTATCAGCCTGAAAACAAAGAAAAAATGGACAAACCTGATAACTTCATTTGTTCAAGGTAGTACCTCTTATAGCAACTTGAAGAGACACAAAGGAAGACCGCAAACAATCTAAAATCCAACGACAAAACCCAAGTAAGACAAGGAAGAGTTCAAAACAAAAATCAACAAAAATGGAAATCAAATGATGGATCAAATTATGTCTAAAGAACAACAAAAGTTTCTCAGTGGATATAATTTTCATACCAAGAGGAATAATAATTTCATACCACAAAAAGTCATGATGTGCACAATATGCAAGAAATCTGGTCATACTGATGAAAAATGCAGATCAAGAATAAATTTGAAGAAATAAAATAAATCTGGATTCCAAAAATTGCTGTTGAGCTGAACAACTGATGGGACCCAAAGCAATTTGGGTACCAAAATTGTTTTTCTAAATCTGTTTTGCATGAATGTCTTACAACCACCCACAAGAAGGATAAGTGGTACTTTGATAGTGGCTGTTCAAGACATATGACTGGAGATAAAGGAAAATTTTCTACATTGACTGAAATAGATGGTGGAAAAGTAATTTTTGGAGGTAAGAACACAGGTAAAACCATTGGAACAGGAAAAATGGGTAAGACTCCTTCAAGCTCTATTGAGAATGTTTACTTGTTGAAGGTCTTGATCATAATCTCTTGAGCATAAGTCAACTATGTGACAAAGGCCTTAAGGTAATTTTCAATTCTGAATCATGTGAAATTGTTGAAAAGATAATGGAAAAATAAAATTCTTGGCCAAAGAATAAACAATGTTTACTTGGTTGATTTGAATAGTCATCAACATGAAAATTTGTGTCTTGTTGCCAATCAGCATGATCTATTTCAACTGTGCATAGAAGATTAGGTCATGCTAGTAAAAATGTTCTGAATAAGTGTAAGAAATTCTCTTGTGAATGGTCTGCCAAAAATGAAGAAAAAAAAAAATGCAATGATATGTGCTTCATGTGCCCAAGGCAAACAAACCGGAAATCTTTCAAATCAATGCACCCTTAATCACATCCAAACGTGATTAACATTATTTAACATTTAAAGGAAAAAAAAGAAAATCTAATTAAGAAACCTATAAAGAATGTCCCTTTATATAATCAACTTATGGAAAAAAAGAAATCTAAATTAAGAAACCTATAAAGAAGGTCCCTCCGACACGACCGGATGGGTGAAAGTGACGTGTAGGAACTGACAGAATCCTAATTGGATTCCGAATTGGGTTGGGTGTTCAAAACACTAGTATAAAGAAAACTCAAGTGTAAAGGATTAGAACAAGCAACCCAGGGGTCTAAAATCACAAATAGGGATCCGATCGGTGTGCCGTTCACTCCGACACACGATGGGGGTGGGTGAAAGTGACATATAGGAACTGATGGAATCCTAATTGGATTCTCGGATTGGGTTGGACGTTTAAAACACTAGTATAAAGAAAACTCAAGTGTAAAGGATCAGAACAAGCAACCCGGGAGTCTAAAATCACAAATAGGGATCCGATCGACGTGCCGTTCGCTCCGACACGACCGGGTGGGTGAAAGTGACGTGTAGGAACTGACGGAATCCTAATTAGATTCCCGGATTAGGTTGGGTGTTCAAAACACTAGTATAAATAAAACGCAAGTGTAAAGGATCAGAACAAGCAACTCGGGGGGTCTAAAATCACAAATAGGGATCCGATCGGTGTGTCGTTCGCTCCGACACGACCGGGTGGGTGAAAGTGATGTGTAAGAACTGACGGAATCTTAATTGGATTCTCGGATTGGGTTGGACGTTCAAATCACTAATATAAAGAAAACTCAAGTGTAAAGGATCAGAACAAGCAACCCGGGGGTCCAAAATCACAAATAGGGATCCGATCGGCGTGCTGTTCACTCCGACACGACCGGGTGGGTGAAAGTGACGTGTAGGAACTGACGGAATCCTAATTGGATTCCCGGATTGGGTTTGGCGTTCAAAACACTAGTATAAAGAAAACTCAAGTGTAAAGGATCAGAACAAGCAACCCGATGGTCCAAAATCCCAAATAGGGATCCCGACATGGCCTAAATCTGAACATATACCATTCGGCTAGGGTACCTCTCAATCGAGGCGTTGATCGTCCTTTTCTTTCCTCTTCCGTCCAGACTTGTGTCTTCCTTGCATTCTACTCGATAAACTAACTCGGGGCTTTCACGAAGATTCCACTTGCTTATTGATTAGATCGGGTGTCGTTTAACCTTGGCTCCCACTTTTCAGTCCACTTCGCATCATCTCCGCTCCGTCGTCACTTCATAACACTTCTGCTTCGCTCCCTTGCAAAGTGGAAGCCAAGGAGGGGCAATCTGTAGACACCGATTCTGGCCTACAAGTCGAACCACATTTCTTATTATCTTAGTGAGCCCCAAGTTGGTCACTCACCTTTAGCCCATCATTAGCCTTGCTTTGAGCCCATTAACAGCCAATTTTCATGTATTCTATCCATTATCTCTTAAAAGAGTCATTGAGCGTCAAAGCCCATTATTTTCCCATTTGATTGGCCAATAATTAAAAAAATACTCGATTTTATGATGCGACGGGTCGTGGGCCGCGGTCAATCCTTGTCGCGCCCCCTATGGCCGTCGCGACAGCCCATGCATATCCATGCACGTGGCCTTGCTATCGCGCCCCTTCTGGTGGTCGCGTTCACCCCTGTCGCGCCCCTATGACTCGTCGCGACAATAGCCGCATGCGCTGGCCTCCGCAACCACCTCCTATTTATCCTCTTATGGCCTTTGCATTTATCCCCAAGCAACCCCCAAATTCCTGAGCGCATCTTGGGTTTGTGGTACTCTTTGGAGGCTCCTTTGGACTCTCACCCACGGATTTAATGGCAATTATCTCTCATTTGGGTAATTATCATAAAAAAGGGATTATTCTCTCTCATTTCTTTTTAAAAGGAAGGCCTTCCTTTAGAACGGGGAGAGCCCCATTTTTCAACCTGAAGGGCTGCCGAAATTTCTTGTGACCAACACATAGCTCGCAGCTCTTCCATTCCTCTCATTTTCCTCCTATTCCCTTCACCAAACCATGCCCATTTCTTCAACCACGGAGCTTGGAGCTTGAGGAGGGCGGCCCCCACTTCTTCTGAGGTTTAGCACAAACCAAGGATGCATAAAATGCCAGGGAGTCTCCCCATATGGGGCTATTTCTTCCCTCTTCCCTCATTTCCTTTTCCCATGCATGATATTTTATTTTCTAGATAGGCTGTATTTCTTTTCCTTCCTACGTTTTCATCACCCAAGGGGTTAAAAACCACCCCCCAGGTCAGTTCCACCATGCTCTTTTCTCCCACTTCATTTGTGAATAGTTTTACACTTAATTGTTCTAACAGGGTTGTTTGTTGTTTCTCTTGTTTTGGAAGGTATTCAGACAACACTCTACATGCAGCTCTTGTTCTCTGGCAGACAGAGAGCAGGAAGAAGGTCCTCTCACATTTCTCCCACACCTGCAGAGGACGCAACGGACGAGGGCGACGCGACATAGAGACGCACCTTACACGGGCGTCACGACATCAAGCCCATCACGACGGGTCCCCCGTCGCGATTAGTAAGTCTTTCTTTCCTCTTTCCTTTTCCTAGTTTAGTTAGCCCCTTTTCATTTTCTTATTAGGCAACTATCTAGGTGGCGATCACATCCATATTTCCATGCTATTTGTTTGATATCTATTGTGTGTTTTTGAGGTTGCACATTCCCCATGATTACATGCTAGTGTTCGCATTGATTAGCAGTTTAGAGAAGGCATTGTTGAGAGTGCCTCAGATAATGCAAATGATGATAATGTGGAGCCCATTGCAAGGGCAAATGATAAAGAAAAATAAGTGGCCCAAGATGTTCCCTTCTTACCAGGATGCCACACAGGAAGCTAAGGCAGAAGAAGTGAAGGTAAATATGAAGCCTATTATTAAAAGATTGATGAACAAGGGTCAACTCTCTGCTCTGTGCAATCTGATATCGCATCAATATTCATAAGCCAGTGCCAATCAGCTAATTCAGTTGGAGCTTGGGTGCTGAGCTCCTCAGTGTAAGGAAGAACTGAAAATTAACAAAGATGTTCTAAGATGGATGAGGGATGAATTTAGCAGTTTAAAGTCATCTATTCAGAATTGTCAAATCTTGTGCGAGCTCAGGTTCCTCCTTGCTCCCACTCCATCAGTACCTCAGCAGTCTGGGCATCATGAAGAAGTTGTTTCTGAAGATCCAGCAGGGCCAAATATGTGGCAGAAGAAGAGGCAGTTTAGGGTCAGTTGTTGTAGAGCAGTCTGGGCCAACAGTTGTTTGATGAGGGTAGCTGCTCCAATGCAAGATAGTGTGAAGCTATGAAGACTGGGCCACCAGGGCCAACAGAAGATGTTTCTGGGCCAATGGGCCAGTGGTTTCCGAGGCTGAGATTTCAAGAGTAGTAGAACCACTGTAGCTCTAGAAGCCCTGCTCCCTCTCCTCTTCAAAACTCCAGCCCCTCCTTCACCACATCTTCCTCCACAGCTCCTCCAACACTACCACCTTCAAACAACCCATGCCTCGCACCATTTCATCTCCAACACCATTTCCTTGCAATCCTCCTCATCTCCTGTCACCTCCACATCTCCTCCTCCTCATCCTCCTCTTTCTGTTGAGGTTCATCAAGCCTCCTCATCAACAGGAGCCTCTTCTTCTGGTCCCTCCTCTTCTGGACCATCCATTCCACCACTAGCCACCTCTCGTTCCCTCCTTCACCCTCCTACTCCTCCTTCATGTATAACCATCATTCCAGAAGGTGCTCAACTTGAACACCCTGAAATCTGGGGCATCAAGGATGAATTCAAAGAAGCCATTCTTCGATCTGTTCTGGAGGTTAGCACCATATTCATAGGAATGGCTCTTCCAGCCATGCTCCTAAGAAGAGGAAACTCTCTTCCAACCTCCTGTTTCCTCTGAACATCGCTATCCACCTCTTTGGTTCTACTTACGTTATCACTAAAATAAACCTCTGTACAGGGAATATCTTGTAAAAACCACCTTTGCTACCATCTGGATCTTCCACTCTCCATCTCACTGATCACTTGAACACCATTCTTCCATATACTCTCTCTCTAAATCTGAAAACAACCAAAATCTTTTCCATAGCTGAAGCCAAGACTAAAGAGTAGTGGGCTCGGGGATAGAGATCTCTTTACAGCCAGTTCCTTCGAGCTAAATCAGCCAGGTTTCCACCCAGGGATCATCCGTTGGTCTCTCTTTGAGTGGTTCAAAAATCTTCACAAGGATTCTTGTGGGCCTTTTATTTAAAAAGAAATCAAATTTATCAGGAATACCAGATGTACAGCAACTACTGCTACCTGAATAATCTTCCTGAAGTCCAGCTTGGCCAATTTCGGCAAGCTATTGCTGCTCTTGGTTCCCATGATGCTCACACCGAATCCATTACGGTTGATTTTGCACAACTGGAGATTCCAGATGTTGTCTTCTTGCCGCCTTTCCATTCTCTCATCATGGAATCTGCAGTCGGCTCCTTGATCTTTGAAAGGGCTGCTCAGGTAATGGCCAGAATTTCAGCTGTGAAGGGACTCTCCCTTTCATTTCATAGATTTGTTTTCAGAGAGTACCATCGGGGTACATCAAGTCAGATATTCTTGCCCCTATTTTGGCTGAATGTGAGCGCCTCTCTCCATCTGAATGGGAAATGGCTCATCCTCTTTCTGCTGAGTAGCTTAAGGGTCTAAATGCTTCTCAGGCCCAATCCCATCAGCCTTTGCTAACTGTTGGACAGTTCCTTGACTCCAATTCTCTTCACCTTATTCAAAACTCTGAGTTATGGACTAAAAGATACAAGTTTTTGTGGCCATGAAGAACGATCTTCTGCAGCATCAGATCCACTATCCTTTAAAGATTGATCACTTTCTTCGGTTTGCCAGCTTCGGTTTCATTCAGTACTACAAACTTTCCCTTGGCGCCGATGAATATGGCACCTTTTTTGCATACTCAACGGCAGCTTCATATTCAAAAGATGTTACCTGACATGGGACCCTCTTACTCTATATCTCTGGGGCTTTTCAGGCCTATTCTGAGGAGCAGGAATGTAAGGCTTGAGCATATTCAGCGGCATGCCTCTCTTCTATCTCCTGCTTTTCTACCTCCATGAACCACTCAAAATAAATAGAAAAGTTCTTTGATCTTACTTCTCTTTTCTCCTTAATTCTTTGTCTCAGTCTGATACCTTTTGCTTAATGACAAAAAGGGGAGGAAAAATAGTGCTTCTGAAATACATTTCTCATTTTGATTCCGCACAAATTACTTAGATTTATTTCAGATCGTCTATACTTATGTTATGTTTTGTCATCACTAAAAAGGGGGAGATTGATGATCAATTTATCCCCATGTAATTTAGATAAATTACATATCTATTTTGGTAAATTAACAAAACTCAAATTTGGTTTAATCTAACAAGTCTTCTATGAAGTTAAGTACAGGAAATAAATCAAAATAGATCCGTCATTTCAATGCCCAACCCAAAGATATGTAATATTAAATGCTAAAACATGGACAGCTATGCTGTCTATACTTATGATCTACTAGACATGGTTATGATTTGTCTCTACAACGATTACTCGCCGTGTTAGGACAATTAGTAAAATGTTTAAATCAGGTGAGTTAAATAAACAAGATAGAGTCTGTTGTTCCCAAACTCACCTGAACTCTCTCCATGCATCCACTGGTCCTGGAATGTGGGCGTGGACCAGCGTCGTAATATAGCGGGAAGCAGAACCGGGATCTATCTTCCCCTGCATATGCACATTAATTTTGTACATGACTGTATAAACATAAATAACAAATACAGTAAGTTTGAAGTGATCAAGTTTACCCTGAAATCCAACATGGCTGCCGTCCAGGTAGCTGAGGCCCCTCCTCATCTGCCACCAACGATCTTACTGCTAAAAAAGTGAAACAACGATCTTACTAATTTCTAAGGTCTATTTAACAAAGCCCTTACTTCTTTTCATTTAATGGGTTTTATTTAATTCTCTTTTATTTGATTTTCTAATTGCTTTTTGTTTCTATTATTATTAAATTTTTATTTTTTCGAAAAATCTAGGTTGCTACAGCCGTACACATGGATAGGTCGTTAAGTCAGGTGAGTTTGGGAACAACTGTTGGGAACAACAACTGTTGTGCAAGATAGAGTCTGTTGTTCCCAAACTCACCTGACTTAACGATCCTTTACACTTGAGTTTTCTTTATATTAGTGATTTGAACGTCCAACCCAATCCGAGAATCCAATTAAGATTCCGTCAGTTCTTACACATCACTTTCACCCACCCGGTCGTGTCGGAGCGAATGACACACCGATCGGATCCCTATTTGTGATTTTAGACCCCCCGAGTTGCTTGTTCTGATCCTTTACACTTGCGTTTTATTTATACTAGTGTTTTGAACACCCAACCTAATCCGGGAATCTAATTAGGATTCCGTCAGTTCCTACACGTCACTTTCACCCACCCGGTCGTGTCGGAGCGAACGGCACGTCGATCGGATCCCTATTTGTGATTTTAGACTCCGGGTTGCTTGTTCTGATCCTTTACACTTGAGTTTTCTTTATACTAGTGTTTTAAACGTCCAACCCAATTCGAAATCCAATTAGGATTCCGTCAGTTCATATATGTCACTTGCACCCACCCGATCGTGTCGGAGTGAACGGCACACCGATCGGATCCCTATTTGTGATTTTAGACCCCTGGTTGCTTGTTCTAATCTTACACTTGAGTTTTCTTTATACTAGTGTTTTGAAAGCCCCAAACCCAATTCGGAATCCATAGGATTCTGTCAGTTCCTACACGTCACTTTCACCCATCCGTCGTGTCGGAGGGACCTTCTTTATAGGGTTTAATTTAGATTTCTTTTTTCCATAAGTTGATTATATAAAGGGACATTCTTTATAGGTTTCTTAATTTAGATTTTTTTTTTTTCCCTTAAATGTTAAATAATGTTAATCATGTTTGGATGTGATTAAGGGTGCAATTGTTTGAAAGATTTCCTGGTTTTGTTTGCCTTGGGCACATGAAGCACATATCATTGCATTTTTATTTTTTCATTTTTGGGCAGACCTTCCACAAGAGAATTTCTAAAAACTTATTCAAAACATTTATATTTTGAAAAGTATATGGATAATATAGATATTTTGAAAAGTTCGAATATAACACCATTCTTCCATATACCTCTCTCCTAAATCTGAACAAACCAAAATCTTTTCCATGGCTGAAGGCCAAGACTAAAGAGTAGTGGGCTCGGGGATAGAGATCTCTTTACAGCCAGTTCCTTCGAGCTAAATCAGCAGGTTTCCACCCAGGGATCATCCGTTGTCTCTCTCTGAGTGGTTCAAAATCCTTCACAAGGATTCTGTGGGCCTTTTATTCAAAAAGAAATCAAATTTATCAGGCAATACCAGATGTACAGCAACTACTGCTACCTGAATAATCTTCCTGAAGTCCAGCTTGGCCAATTTCGGCAAGCTATTGCTGCTCTTGGTCCCATGATGTCACACCGAATCCATTACGGTTGATTTTGCACAACTGGAGATTCCAGATGTTGTCTTCTTGCCACCTTTCCATTCTCTCATCATGGAATCTGCAGTCGGCTCCTTGATCTTTGAAAGGGCTGCTCAGGTAATGGCCAGAATTTCAGCTGTGAAGGGACTCTCCCTTTCATTCATAGATTTGTTTCAGAGAGTACCATCGGGGGTACATCAAGTCAGATATTCTTGCCCCTATTTGGCTGAATGTGAGCGCCTCTCTCCATCTGAATGGGAAAGGCTCATCTCTTTCTGCTGAGTAGCTTAAGGGTCTAAATGTGCCTAAAGCTCTCAGGCCCAATCCATCAGCCTTTGCTAACTGTTGGACAGGTCCTTGACTCCAATTCTCTTACCTTATTCAAAACTCGTATGAGTTATGGACTAAAAGATACAAGGTTTTTGTGGCCATGAAGAAAGATCTTCTGCAGCATCAGATCCACTATCCTTTAAAGATTGATCACTTTCTTCGGTTTGCCAGCTTCGGTTCATTCAGTACCTACAAACTTTCCCTTGGCACCGATGAATATGGCACTTTTTTGCATACTCAGCGGCAGCTTCATATTCAAAAGATGTTACCTGACATGGGACCCTCTTACTCTATATCTTCTGGGGCTTTTCAGGCCTATTCTGAGGAGCAGGAATGTAAGGCTTTGAGCATTATTCAACGGCATGCCTCTCTTCTATCTCCTGCTTTCTACCTTCATGTAACCACTCAAAATAAATAGAAAAGTTCTTTGATCTTACTTCTCTTTTCTCCTTAATTATTTGTCTCAGTCTGATACCTTTTGAAAGAATTGAAAGACGCAATTGCAAATAGGGACTTGAAAAATGGTATTATGACAGATAAACGAGAAGGTTGTGAAAACCTACAGGGACTTGAAAATAATGTCAAGTTTCTGCTAGGGACCAACAGTAATTCTCCCTAAAATTTATCTTAATTACTTACATGGGATGTTCTCTGTGAGTTGAGGTGCGTGGTTGCAACCTAACATTACACGCACCTCAGAAGGAGAAGGTAAAGCTATTAAAGAAAGAATGGCAGTGGCGCAGCAAAGACAAAAGGCATTGCAGATAACAAAAGGAGAGACTTGGGGTTTCAGGGGGTGAACATGTATTTTAAAGGTGTCTCCAGGCCGTGGGATCAGGCGTTTTGGCAAAAAAGGCAAGTGTCACCAAGGTTTGTGGGCCTTCGAAATCCTTGAAAGAGTCGGAGAGGTGGCATATCGTCTCGCTTTACCCACACAAATGGACGGAATACACGATGTGTTCCACATATCCATGTTGAAAAAGTATGTACGAGATTCGTGGCATGTCATAGAATATGAGCTCTGGAAATCAACAAAGACGGAACATATCAAGTGAAGCCAATTAAGATCGTGGACCGGGAAACTGCGCCAACTAAGGAACAAGATCATCCCACTAGTAAAGGTTAGATGGAATCACGCATGGATGAAGATGACACGTGGGAGAACCTAATTGAGGTAAAGAATAGGTAAAGACTGTAACACCCATATACTGTAACAAGAATAGGTAAAGACTGGTAACAGGATTCTACACACAACTGTAATGAGGTATGGCGTAGCTGGGCGCTCAAGCTGTAAGACAGTTCTTTTCAACTGTAACCTAGTATCATTTATAATGTAACAAGAATAGGTAAAGACTGTAACAGGATTCTACACACACTGTAATGAGGTAGGCGTAGCTGGCGCTCAAGCTGTAAGACAATACTTCTTCAACTGTATCATTCATCCTGGAACCACCAAAATGTATCAAGATTTGAAAATGGGACAGTGTGTCGACACACTCCCTGGTGGTGTCGACACACTCCGACTGAAACTCAAAAATGTGAATTTATCTGGACACGTGGCTGCTTGGGAATTAAGGGATTTGACCTAGGTTTTTGTGCCCACGTACCCCAAGGCTCCTTATGGATATATGGGGCTATAAATACCCATGTTTCTTGTACTCCAAGGGTATCCCACGAGGGAGAGACCAGACATCTCCAGAAAAGGTGTGGCGGCTGCAGAAAGGGAAAAAGGGAGCAGCAGAGCAGTGCTGTTTGGAAGGAGAACGTAAAGAAGTTGTTGTTCCCAAATTGACATGGCCCCCGGGTAGGAGCGAAATATGTGTCTTGTTTCTATTACTTAAATAGAAAAGGGGTATTTAATGCATTAAATAGCTAATTTGAGTTAGATTTGGATTCGTAAACCTACCCCAATAGGTTGGCCACGAATTTGGGTCCCAACCTAACCCAAATTGGATGCTTGGTATGCTTAGAAAGAGGAGAGAAACATGAAATCTTGAAATTTAATAGGAATTAGAGTCCTATTAGGAAATAGAAACCCAAGAGACATAAATACTCTCTTAAAGCTCCATGGTCGGCCCTAGCTCGTTGCTAAGGGATTTTGGACCAGGAGGAGAGAGCAAAAATAAGAGAATGTCTTAGGTGAAAAAAACTTGTTTATTCTATTTGGCACCATTTAGAAAGTAGAGATGGGTTTCTACTTTCTCCGTAAATGTTATTAAATGATATACTCGCCGTGTTCTTTGTTAAATAGACCCAATTAGGTATATGGAGAATGGTATATGTTCAGATTTAGGCCATGTCGGAAACTGATTTGTCTCAGTCTGATACCTTTTTGAAAGAATTGAAGAAGCTACCCCCCGAGAAGCATTTAGACCCTTAAGCTACTCAGCAGAAGAGGATGAGCCTTTTCCCATTCAGATGGAGAGAGGCGCTCACATTCAGCCAAAATAGGGGCAAGAAGAATATGACTTGATGTACCCCCGATGGTACTCTCTGAAAACAAATCTATGAAATGAAAGGGAGAGTCCCTTCACAGCTGAAATTCTGGCCATTACCTGAGCAGCCCTTTCAAAGATCAAGGAGCCGACTGCAGATTCCATGATGAGAGAATGGAAAGGCGGCAAGAAGACAACATCTGGAATCTCCAGTGTGCAAAATCAACCGTAATGGATTCGTCGTGTGAGCATCATGGGAACCAAGAGCAGCAATAGCTTGCCGAAATTGGCCAAGCTGGACTTCAGGAAGATTATCAGGTAGCGGTAGTAGTAGTTGTGTACATCTGGTATTGCCTGATAAATTTGATTTCTTTTTGAATAAAAGGCCCACAAGAATCTTTGTGAAGGATTTTGAACCACTCAGAGAGAGACAACGGATGATCCCTGGTGGAAACCTGGCTGATTTAGCTCGAAGGAACTGGCTGTAAAGAGATCTCTATCCCCGAGCCCACTACTCTTTAGTCTTGGCTTCAGCCATGGAAAAGATTTTGGTTTGTTCAGATTTAGAGAGAGAGGTATATGGAAGAATGGTGTTATATTCGAACTTTTCAAAATATATATATATCCCATTCACCCCTTAATATATATTCGAACTTTTCAAAATATATATATTATCCATGATTAGGACAGCGTTGAGTTTGGGAACACCGACATGGCCCCCTTTCTCATCTAGGGTCCAGCCAAGGCGTCCATGACCCTATCCACCGTGCTTGTGAACCACGCCGGGGGTACTTGACCGAGTACAAACTTGTAAGAGTCGATGGAGATGTCGATGGAGTACTTGACCGATAGTCAATTGTGACCACGCCGATAGTCCACCGACATCTTACAGTTTGTACTCGGTCATGTTGCCACAAGGTTTTTGGTAAAAAAGCCAAGATTCGAACTTTTCAAAATATATATATTCTCCATAGAGAGAGAGGAGAGAGAGCGAGAGAGAGAGAGAAGGGAGAGCACTGAGAGAGGAGAGAGAGAGCGCTGAGAGGAGAGAGGAGCGAGAGAGAGGTAGGCACGCCGGCTCTCCTCCTCTACGTGCATGCATGCACGAAGAGAGGAGGGGGGGCGATGTGGCCGCTGCGCAGGGGGCGCGCGGGCAGGCACGAGGCTGGGCGCGTGGGCAAGTGCAGATGCGGCAGGGCGCGTGGCTCGAGCGCAAAGGCGTCCTGCGTGAGGGGAGGCAGAGGCGTGGCAGGCGGGCTCCCAGGGCGACGCGGGGCAGAGGCAGCTGTAGGCGAGCGCTCAGGCATGCGCGGGGCACGCAGGCACAGGCGGGCGCAGGCGCTGGCCTGGCGCTTGGGCTCGCAGGCTGCTGCTGCTACTTCTGTTTGTGCACAAGAGAGAAATCGAGAGAGAGAGGACAGAAAGAGAGGGAGAAGAAGAAGAGCGGAGACGGCCAAAGGAGAAGAGGAAGAAGAGAAGATCCAGAGGGGGGGGGGGAAGAGATCGGAGGAAAAAGGAGAGAGAGCTCCGGGGGAAAGAGAGAGACCAGCGGGGAAAGGAGAGAATGAGAGAGAGAAAGAGAAAAATCTCCTTTTAAAATAGGTAGAGAGAAGAGAGGAAAGAGTAGAGATTAGAGGGAGAGATTTTTAGAAAATAGAGGAGTGATTTTAAAAAGAGAGGGAATTTTAAAAATTGAAAAGATGAGAGGGAAAAGAATCACTCTTTATTCTCTTGGTCCAATAAGATTTCTTGGCCCATTTAAAACCTCATTTCTTGGCCCATTAGTCCTGCAATCACAACACAAAAGATATTTAATCAATTTCCGTATTTTGTAATGAAATGATAACAAAACTATGAAATTATCAATTATTTGTCAATCAAATAAACAATTATTTATAACAATTATGTAATTATCACAAATCAAGCAAGGAAAAGAAGGCACACACACATATGTCAAGCCAATATACCAAGGAACTCTTAAAGAAGTTTGGATTCAAAAATGCAAGCCATTATCAACACCTATGAGCACATCAACAAGGATGGACAGTGACAAAGATGGTAAGAAGGTAGATCAAAAGATCTACAGAGGTATGATAGGTTCTCTACTCTATTGACGACAAGCAGACCTGATATATTGTTTAGTGTATGCATGTGTGCTAGGTATCTGGCAGATCCTAAAGAATCTCATTTAATTAGTGTCAAAAGGATCTTTAGATATTTAGCTAAAACTCATGACTTAGGTTATGGTATCCAAAATCATGTGAAATTAATTTAGTAGGATACTCTGATGCTGACTATGCTGGATGCAAAATAAACAGAAAAAGCACCAATGGTTGTTGTCAATTCCTTGCAGGTTGCTTGATATCATGGTCCTCAAAGAAACAAATTTAGTAGCTCTGTCAACAGCTGAAGCTGAGTACGTAGCTACTGGAAGTTGTTGTACACAACTCCTATGGATCAGCAACAACTTGAGGATTATGGTTTACATATCAAGACAATTCCATTGTTATGCGACAACACCAGTGCTATAAATCTAACTAAGAATCCAGTACAGAACTCAAGGACTAAACATTGAGGTTAGATTTCATTTCATTCGTGATCATGTAGCAAATGACAACATTGATATTTAATTTATTGATACTAATAATCAGTTAGCAGATATCTTCACAAAGGCCTTACCTGAACAGAGATTTACTTCTCTTAGAAGGGAATTAGGCATGTGTAAATTGTGAAAGAATCATCTGTATAAAACTAAAATATTAATTTTCAGAATTTAAATTATTTTTCCTCTCAAAAACATGAGCAAAATTCCAATTATTGCCTATCCTTTTAAGTTTGTCTTGACGGTTCGTTATTTTATAAGAGTTTATTCCTATCGAACTCGTTTTTTTTTTTGTCGTTTTCTGCTGTTTTGGCGCCTCGAATTTCGAAAAATCATATTCCTCTAATTTATCCTAAAATCTGTGCGGGAACGATTCACCTCCTACCTTTACCTTTCTCGTCCACCGCCTGAGGCGATACCCCATCGACTCCGGCATCGACTCTCTGAGATTTCAAAGCTTCCAACTCCTTCCCACCGAAAATTTCTTGAGGGTTCCTGTTCTAATCCTCTTTCCCGTCCTCCAGAAACTCTTCCCATTCAAAACCATGGCCTCTTCTGGTGTATCTAGTAGCGTAGGGGGCTATGGAGCTGTATTTCTCACCGCCGAGTAGCAGGAAAGGTTTGCGTCTGTAAAGACCAAGCTGTAGAGACATAAGGCTGTAGATGTGGCATATTTGCATAAGAATGGCATGGGCAGCGTGACTACAACTTTGGACAGATTGAAGTGGACGAAGATGACCACCTTCTCAGAAGTAAGTTACCCTGACCTAGTATAGGCATTCTATGTATGTCTGAAGACAGAGGAAGATGGGACCTTGACTTCCTGGTCAAGGGTACCCAGATTAGGGTCACACGAGATCTATTAGCATCATTCTTTGGTGTGACTACTTCCGGTCATAGTGGAGTTCATAATGTGGATATCCAGGCGAAAGGATTAGGGATTGTTGGTCCCGAATACATATTGAAGGATGGAAAGTTAGATATCAACCAGTTAAATGCATTTAATCGCCTTCTGCACTTCATTGTCTGTCAAATTTTGATCCCCCGAAGTGCTACCTTTTCGACTTGTACCAAGGCAGACTCGGACTTAATGTTCTGGGCCATCCAAAACCAGGAAATCAACACAGCAGAGATTATGATTGAAAGGATGAAGTTTGCAAGCTCGTAGGTATGGGATAAGAAGAGCAAGTTGAATGTCTCTCTACCCTATGCCCATCTCCTGACCAAAGTATTTCAGCATTATGGCATCAGTGTGGTAGGAGATGTTTCTGAGAAGATGGGGCAGGCAATCCGCAGCAGGAACTTAAGGAAGAGCGGATTTTCACTTGTAAATGGCCTATGGACTAAGACCTCAGTGGCTGAGGGTGAGGCCATCATTGGCGAAGCCCAAGAAGTCCAGGAAGAGGTAGGAGAAGCAGCTATAGCAGCATCAGTCCCAACAGTTCAAGTGGAATCATTAGCAGCATCACTAGCAGAAGAAGCAATGACTCAGCAGTAGCAGATCAACCAGCAGCAGAGGCCAGAGTAGAAGAATCTGTGGCCATTGGTAGCCTAATTGAAGAAATTCCTCCAGAGAATATTTGCCAGTTGTGGGAACCTCTGAAGATCTAAAACCCACCACTATTGTGGTTGTAAGACCCAATTTCCCGGCTTCTGTCCGATGTCGTGGGATGACTGGCACTGACGCGTCCAGGCTGGGTGATGCGTTGGTGTCGTCGGGGGTGCCCGATGCGAGAGTCATCCATGTCTCGGCGAGTGTGTGGGTCACGTGTTGGTCGCACCCTGGTTCTCCGTCGCGTCTTGCTGTCGCGCCCGGTCAACGGGCCGCGACAATGTTTTGTCGTGTTGCGCTGTCCGGTCATCTGACGCCTGTCAGGGTGGCAGCTGTGTTAGTATGGCTTGTCGCGTTGTTGCGGCGCCCTTGTAGGGCGTGTTGTTGTCGCGGTCCGTTGACCCGTCGTGTTAAGGTTCGTAACGCAACGGGGCGGTCCATCGCGTTCTGGGTGCCAGGCGCTTAAGGCGCAGGCCGGCTACCCCTTCCCCCTCTCTCTTCTTCTTCCCTTCTCCCTCTCCCTTCGGCGACCTCTTCCTCCCCTCTTCTCCCCTTTGTGTGTTTCAGGAGAGGAGGAGGGTCGTGCGTGGTGTCCCAGCATCGTGGAGCGTTCGTGGAGCGAGGAGGAGGTGTTCTTTCCTACGAGAAGGGCCCTATGGGGTTCGGTTCTTCGTTTAAGGTAGGGATTTCTTGTGCCTTTCACAATTCGGGTGGATGGGGAGTCCTCGGGGTTTTGTAGTTAGCTTTACAACTTTCCCTATGCTCCCCTCCCCGTATGTGCATGCTTGTATGGTTTGTGGGTGGTTCGGGATTGAGGATCCCACTGGTCTGCCTCTCTGCTGGTATTGCGACGGTTCGCGCGTCGTGACATCAGAGGAGGCGTCGGCCCTCTCGGGCGTGACCTTATCACGACGCGGTTGGCGGTCGCGATAAGGCTATCGCGGCGCACTTTCTGGTCGCGACAGGTTTTGCTGTCACGACGCGTTTCCCCGACGCGACAAGGTTGCTGTCGCGGTCCCATTACCCATCGCGATGGTATCGCGACGGCCATAGGGGACGCGACAGGACTTGTGTTGCCTCGGAGGTTTCCATGGCCGTTTGTGTGTCGGCGTGTGCCCCAGGGCAGGCTTTGCCCTTAGGACCTTCCAGTAAGGAACGTGGCTGGTTGCCTCTCTGCGTTCAATGACCGAAGGTGACACCTTTGTGGTCGTGTCCTGGCAGTGGTGCTAGGAGGGTGGCATCTGTCTAATAATCGATTGATGGGCAGTCAATCGATTATTAGTAGAGCGACGGGTTTCCATACTGTTCGGTGGTGTTTCGAGGTTCTAGCCATTCGTGCGTGCCTTGGTTGGCCGACGGCCCCTTTCGAGGGTCCATGCGTGCCTCTCGCTCACTGGGCTTGTCGTGTATTACAAGCCAGCAGTTCGGTGTGGTTTTGTTGTGCTGCTACCCGCCTGTTCGCCTGGTGCTTGGCACTTGAGGGCTTGTCCCGTTTAGAGGTTGTCTCCGTTTCCTGGACCCCCGTCCTTGGGAGCCTATTGAGGGAGTACTCCGGGCTACAAGCATGCTCGAGTTGGCAGCCCACGTGAGCGGACTCTGGAGCTAAGGGGAAAACGAGGTTTGGACAGTGGTACTGAGTCGTTTGTAGAGCTCTCTTGTCTAGGTCTGGGACGCCGCGGGGTTCGGAGTGCTTTCTTGGCGCAGACCAGACAGTCCCTTGTCTCAGTGCCTCTCTCTGCGTTTGTTCCGGAGCCACGTAGTGTGTCAGGCGTGAGGCCGTAGCTTGGCCAGGCTGCGGTGTTCCGTGTGTTGTGTGTTTCTGTGGTGGCTCTGTCTTACCCTTGCACGGGGGCAGAGAAGGAGCTAGGCTAGCGAGCAGAGCGTGTGGACTGCGGGTCCCCCTCTTGGCTGCTAGCGTCAGTGGCTTGATTGCTGTTGTTGTGACGGCATTTTCCTCACGACGTTTCCAAGCGTTCCTCGTTGCCCGAGCTTGCATGGTGGTTATAGTCTAGTTGTGCCTAGTTTCCGTCGACGTCATTGGTCTGGCCTTGGCCGACCCGTGCTTCTGGTGGTTCCCACTTCGGTGTTCTCTCGCTTCCGTGGTCCCATTCTTCGGTGTCAGCCCGTGATGGCACCGGCGTGTGTGGCTTCCCGACCTGGTAGTGTGTCCGAGGTCTGGGGTGGTTCTGCTTGTGGGCCCTCGACCTTGTAGAGGTCTGAGGTGGCTGTGCTTGCGGTGAGACGTCGTTCTCACTTGGTTGTTTCGTGGTCTCGACAGGTGTGCTGAGGACTGCTTCCGCTTTGTGCCCGACTCTATTGGTTTCTGCGGGAGTCGTGTGTGTGCCACGACCTTGGTTGGTGGTCGTGGCGTTGTACTGTTCTCTTCCGCTGCTTAGTAGTACCATGCTGTAGGTATTCCTCACTTTACAGCTTTCTAGTGTAGTTTCCTATTTTCGGAGTTCCTGCTGCTCTGGCCGGTGAGGGACTGGTAATCCCTACCGGGCCTTGTTCGCATGGCTCACTCCCCTACTTCCTTCAGCTAGGGGCTCGTCGTCGCGGGAGCTCGGTGTCGGACGGGTTGCGGAGGCGGTTGTGGCATCGTGTGTTGTCAGCAGCAGTGAGAGCGAGTGTGTGAGCTCTTGCACCCGAGTGAGCTGAGAGTTGTGTTTTGCAAGTCCTCGGAGTATGCCCCTTAAGGACTGCACCTTTCTTCTTGTACCTGTGCTTTTGTTTGGGACCGTTGTATAGACTTTTGTATATTGTACAGATTGTTATAGTTATCGGAATTCAGTACATATCTCACTAGACTATTAATTATAACCCTTCCGGGTCTTCGAATCCGTGGGTGGCGATGCGAACTTCGGGCCCTGGTGGGGTTTGGAGGGTCGGGTCGTTACAGTGGCATCCATTCTTAGAGATGTGCTAGAATCCATCTCTAGCACTCAAGGGGAGCCTGAGAGGTTCAGTGAATCAGTAGCTCCAGAAGCTGTGGCATCAGGCCACACTAATGAGATCATCATGGAGGAAGCTCCCAGTAAGGGGAGCAAGCAGTTGCTCATGAAAAAATATCAGTCGAAGATGCTCATATTGAGGGGGAGCAATCTATTGATGAGGAGGCAGCTCCTCAGGGGAGCACACTGAAAGTGTCCCCATGGATAATGAAGAGCATGTTGAATCGAGGAGCCCATTGTAAGGGTACATAGCAAAAGGAAAGAGTAGCTCATAGGAAGCCCAAGGAAAAGCAGCTGAAGATTCAGTTGAAGCCAGTTATTTCAAGGCTAAATGAGCAAGGAAAGACTCTGTAATGACCCTCCTCATACCGGTACGATTATACCAATCCCCATCGGTATAAAGAGCACCGTCACAGTGGGATAAAACCCAACACTTGCCGATAGGTTGAATAGTATGTGGATAGTAATTGAATTCAACAGAAATAAAATCAACAACTCAACTTTTATTCCATCAACATCACACATTCCACAGTCTATATAACGAAATAAAATGACAATGTCCACATTATTACATGATAAAAGAACTACATTGTCCAAATATTGTCCATACAATATTTTTATTCATACTATGAGAAAGAGAAAGTACAACTACTAAGCTCCTCAAAAGCTACTCCTCCAAGATAGCGTTCTACGCTATGCCTCTCTCTAGCACGAGATACCTGTCAACCTGTACGCCGAAGCAAGAGTGAGTCCAAAGACTCAGCAAGTAAAACAAGGACTTAATCTTAAACATATCACATTCATGTTAAGCTATTAAACACTAAAGAATACATACTATCATTCAAACTACCAGACACATGGAACATACTCTTAACTATCAACACATTTTAAATCACCTAGACATGCTTTATTCTATCACATGCTTATTCTAAATCATGGATACTAAATTATACACTTGTACATACTTTCTACACCTAACATGTACCATGATTCATCCCTACAAACATTAATCCATTTCATTATATATTTCTACAACTAGAACATAGAAAAGAGCATAAAGGAATGAACAACCTAGTATGACGACTATTCACTTCTCACATGCACTTTTCATGTTTATTGTACCTTTTGCTTGCTGTTTTAATGTAAATAAATTTCATACACATGGTTTCATATTTTATAGTATGAATTGAAAGATCTAGAACATGTTCAGTCAATTATCTAACATATATGATTTTTAAACATGGATTTATGCACTAAGTGAATATCACATTTAGCATGGAATATAAATATTCTTTCTTGTGTTTATCACATTCCTAACCATACTTTACTTGCTGTTTTGGCATGATTAAGCTCAATTACGTGAATTTTAATCTATTTACACTTTATCTTATTCACTTAGCAATTCCACATGTTCATCTTTTTGTGATGCATAAATGACATGATGACATATGTTGATTCACATGCACTATCATATGAAGAGAAATAAATTACATGACATGGTACTAAACATTGTATTGAAATTAAGGTAACTAATACATGAAAATATGAACATATATGCTAACATATTGGTTTCACATGAAATCACATTCTCATTTATATTCTCTCTCTCTCTTACATATCTTTTCACACATTCTTCATATCATTTACTCTTTGGTTTTCACTTATCACATAACATATCATTTGCACTCATCACGTGCCGCATTTTCACATCATTATACTTTATTCATATTCCATTGCTTAACATGCCATGACACATAGTCCTAATTACCAATTAGAGGACACAAACCAATATCTCATAACTCATAACTCATCGCATCTCATAACACATTACTCATAACACATAACTCATATCACATACCCACCACCTAGGCAATGAAGTGGTGAATCTTGGTAACTGCATAGACCGGGAGAAGCCCTCTCCACCATATCCAGTGGTACTTGTCCACCTCCAGGTTTTTCCTAATGCCTTTAGGTCATACTTTTACAATGTAGAGCCTTCTATAGGGACTTTTCTTTGTACAGCTCTCGAAGCCTCTAGGGTAGCAGTATCATTCTTGGCCCAATTGTTATACATTCACTTTAACACGTTCTTACACTTTATTTACATTCTTCACATAAACTAATTGATCACTTTACATATCTTATTTGTCAATTGTACATGTCGCAATTAGCCTAATCATGATACTACTATTTTTAGAAATAAAAATCTTACATTACAGTCCTAAACATGCTGTACATTTACTGGATTGCACAAGATCAAATTCAACACATCTAATATGAACAATTCTCACGATTAACTAGTAATTATACTTACTGTCATCCATTTGGTTCTATATTTTTATCACAGGTTTTATCAGTAAGTATGTCACATACGAAATTTTCTAGATTTTTCGGACAATAGACATAATTTCTACAATTAAATCTAGATTTCAGAATATTTATTGAAATATCATTAAGCATGGTACACATCAACATGTTTGGGCATTAACAGAACAGAAACCTAATACCAGTATTCAATCTGTCATGGAAAATTTATAATATTTAATTCACAACAAAATCTATTTATACTAGATTTAAACATGCTCGTATCATGCTCATTACTCAGTCACTGAATTTTTATAATTAACATGGTTCATAGAAAATTTAGGCAACCTCATGATATGACCTACTGACAGTATACAATCACCCATAAAAATTTCAGTATGTACTATATCCAGAAATCAATTAAACAGCTTAAAAAGGATCAAAAAGCATAATTTCAGGTCACTGAAGAAGTAGACGTCAAGGGATGTTGCCGTTTACTTTCAACTGCGGCATCCCTTTCCGTCAACTCAAGAACTTGACTACAACCTATGTTGCCGTCAACTTCTTCCCAGCAGCACACAAAGATAGCACTCAATACAAAGGGAATTTGGGGTTCCAGGACTCGAGGAAAAATCTGTAAAAATCCTTAGACTTAAGGGGACATGTATAAGATCAAGATCTAGGTTTACTTGCCTCTAACAAAAATCTACGAAGATCGAAATATGCCGATGAAGCCCTTCTCGGCCTGTCCAGAAGGTGCTCAGAAACTCTTTCGATCTGGTTCTTCTGTCAATGTAGATGGTTCCTCGGAGTTGGGATCTCTTCTCCTATGCATAGGCTATCCTCCAGTTGGTGTAGCTCCTCGGGGAACACCTCCAGTCGATGGATCTGGCCTTCCGAAGTTCAACTTTCAACATCTCGGAGCTAGGGTTTCACCAATTGTTAAAAGCCTTCTTCTCGACCTAGGATGGGTATTTTATAGGCTTGGGGGTTGGGGTACGCAATAGGTTAGGTTTCCTATGGGTTAGGATGGGTTTCCTAATTTGGAACCGGCCAAAACGAGAGCATTAACAATTCTGGAACCGTTATGTAGGAGGATATAGACGTCAACATCGGTTGTAGTCAACTGCACACTTGACGTCAATGTGTTGGCCGCCAACATGCTGTTGTCGTCCAGGGGGTGGCCACCCACTGTGGGTTGGTGTCCAGGGATGTGGACGCCAACCACAGCCCTATAATTGGCGTCCATATCCTGGCCGCCAACTGCACAGTGCAGTCCAAACTCCGCCAAACCCTAAAATAAAGGCATAAATGCACGAAAATAATTTAGTATATGTAAAAATAATTACATATATCTTTACCACATAAGTACTTGCATTATATAATATTTAATTAAATACAACTTACACTAATCATAATTAAGGATAATATACATCAATAACGCACATATATACACATATACATACACATTACATAATTACATACATCATGCATGAACCTATGATTGACATGTGTTCATTATTAGTTAAATATTGTATGCACATTACCATTCAAGTACTTACGCATCATAAATAACTTAACACGCTTAAAATAGACAGATTTCATTTAAACAAGATTAGCATATGTATGTATACATATACACACCATGGTTACTTAAAACAAGCATTAAATACAATGGGCATCTCAATAATTAAATAATTCATAAACATATTAAATACATTGCATGCACGTAAATAAACTCATAATTATTTACAAAATGTATGATAATACTTTTACTATGTGCACAACACGTGCAGTATGCATGAGATCTACATACACTGATAGCTAGATTATACATGCACATTTTTTATATTTTATACTTGTACGAAAATAGCTCACATATACTTACATGGTCCACAACAATACTTGCCCATTACATGCACCATATATTTAGGTACTATTCATATACTATAGATAATTTCTTGTACATAGAATTAGATAGATAGATATCACATGCATAAGATAACATACATATATACATATGTACTTCATATACTTATACACAATATCCATGGAAATAGGTAGTATAATATGCACTTCAAGATTTTTCATACATAATATCTTTAAGATTCAATATGGAATAAGTTAACTAAGAATAATTCATACAATCAAGTTTAAATTCTTGCATGCACACACTTGAATTCACATATGTATAATTATACACACACGTATACAACATAGTTATGTACATTATGCAAGAAATAGATAAATACAACATGCATATCAGTAATTAGATTAAACATGCGTGTTATTTCTTAAGTATTATAAGCCTAGGATTTTAGTATACACAACATACACAAAATCAGCTAATTGCTTATTCTCACACAAAATATCATACATATATATATATATATATATATATATATATATATATATATATATATATATATACACCACACATGCATATGTTCATGAGAAATATATAATTATAATATGCATAATTAAATAAACATGCTATACACACAACGAGTAAAGACACATGCACAATATAAAAGAAGAAATTTCGGGGTATCACAGACTCTCACATCTCTGCAATCTGATATTCAGTCTATCCTTATCAGCCAAATCTCAGCAGCAAGCGAGATTGAAGCCTTGTCCACTGAGGTACACAGCTTGAGGGATGATTTAAAATGTTCAAGCAATTATGCAGATGGATGAAAGGTGAGTTCGACAGTGTCAAGAAGCTTATCTCTTCCAGGGAGCAATCCACCTCTGCCCCTCCAGCTCACTCACCTGCTGAACTGGTTAGCAATGCAGGGCCATCAGGGCCAAGGTCAGCAGAAGAAAATGCAGGGCCATCAGGGCCAACGCCAGTAGAAGAAAGTGCAGGCCCATCAGGGCCAATTGTAGTAGAACCAGCAGGGTCATCCGGGCCACCGGAGGTTGTGGTAGGGCCACCAGGGCCAATGATCTCCGAGGATGTGTCTCCAAGAGTAGAAGAGCCTGCAGCTGCTCCCAAAGCCCATGAGACTTCATCTTTTGCAACACCAACCCCCCCCCTCACCACCCTCTTCATCCACAACACCTCCATCTCCCATCACCTTCAAACAACCCATGCCTCGCACCATCTCTTCCCCAACTCCTTTTCCATCTCAATCCACCTCTCCTCCTGCCTCCTCTACATCCATTCCACCTCCTCTCATTTCCGAAGACCCTCCAGCCTCATCATCTTTTGGAGCCTCCTCTTCCTCTGTTCCTTCTTTAGATGGACCATCCATCTAACCTTTTTCTACTCATCAAACATTTCTCCTCCTCCTACTCCTCCTTCCTTTGTCACCTTCATTCCTGAAGGTGCTCAACTCGAAGGTCCATTTCTAGAAAAATTCGAGGATGAGTTGGAAATCTCCACCATCTATTCAGTTATGTCAGTTGCCTCTCATGTCCAGATGACTGACTCCTCTAGTCCTGTCTCTAAAAATAGGAAACTCTCCACCGCTCTTGCTCTTCCCACCGAACCTAAATTTCCTCCTCTTTGGTTTTCCCTCACTATTGAAAATCGGAGGAAACCACTCTATCGAGAATATCTTCAAAAATGTATTCTTGCCACCATTTTTGGTGTTCCTTTTCTAAATCTGACCAATCACCTAAATGTTGTCGTTCCCTACAACCACTTCTCAAAAGTTGATCAACCCAAAATCTTCAAAATGGCTGAATGCAAATCCGAAGAACAGTGGGCCAAAGGGCACTCGGCTCTCTACAGGAAATATCTTCTTTCAAAGTCAGATAGGTTTCCACCCAGGGACTCTCCACTCACTCTCTCTGAGTGGTTTGTCATTCATCATAAATCCCTCTGGGCCCCTTTCACTCAAAGGAAGTGAAGCTCATCAGGTACTTTCAGTTATTCAATGATTACCGGTATCTTCACAAGTTACCTGAAGTCCAGTTGGGACAGTTCCAGGGAGCAGTTGCTTCATTAAAAATTACAAACCCAGTCAACTGCTCTTTCAAAGTGGATTTCGCCACCCTACAAATTCTAGACTCTGTATTCCTTCCTAAGCTCCATTCCTTGCTCATGGACTCCTCAGTAGGTCCTGTTATCTTTGAGAGATTCGCTCGCATCATGGGAAGGATATCAGTCAATAGGGTCGACTTCCATCCTTCCAAAGGTTCATCGTCAGAGAATTTCACCTAGGCCATATTTCCTCTGAAGTCCTTGCTCCTTTGCTGTCAGTATGTTAAAGGCTTTCTCCCACTGACTGGGAAAAGCACTATAATCAGTCAGCTCTTCAATTGGAAGCCTTGAACAGTTCCTTGTTTAAAGCTGGCAAGCCTACTCTCACAGCTGAAGCATTCTTGGACCTGAATTCTATCAATTTAGTTCAGGACTCTTATCTTCAGTGGGTCGAGCAGTACAAGTTGTTTTTGGCATTGAAGCAAGATCTTCTGTAGCATAAGTTATTCTATCCTATCAAGATCAACCAATTTCTTCGATTCGCTAGTTTTGGTTCATTCAGTACCTACAAACTTTCCCTTGGCACCGATGAATATGGCAATTTTCTGAGTACTCAGCGGCAGCTTCATATTCAAAGGATGTTGCCTGACATGGGACCATCATAAGTGCTTATGACAAAAAGGGGGAGAAATATAGTACTTCTGAAATATATTTCTTATATTTCCGCAATTTCGTTGGATTCATTTCAAATCATCTATGCCCATTGTTAAGTTTTGTCATCACCAAAAAGGGGGAGATTGATGATCAGTTTATCCCCATGTAATTTAAATTATCTACATATCTATTTTGGTGATTAACAAAACTATATAAAGTTTAATCTAACATATGTTCTATGAGATTTGAGTACAGGAAATGAACAAGGAATATCAAGCTAAATGGGTAAGTAAGTAGTATTTATTCTTTATCAATGTAAGTTCAAAGGATGAAATTTTCTAAGTTCACATCGACTCGTTAGTTGGTATAACGATTTCCTTTGAATCATAAGGATTTCCTCAATCACATCGATTTTGATTCTATAACGATTTCATAAGTCATTGCTATTCTATTGCAGTCCATCTTCATAACGATTCGACAAGTGATCGCAATAATTTGCCATCACAACGATTCGACAAGTAATCGCAACGATTTGCCATCACAACGATTCGATAAGTGATCGCAACGATTTGCCATCACAACGATTCGACAAGTGATCGCAACGATTTGCCATCACAATGATTCGATAAGTGATCGCAACGATTTGCCCTCACAACGATTCGTTAAGTTATCGCAATGATTTGCCCTCACAAAGATTCGTTAAGTGATCGCAACGATTTGCCCTCACAACGATTCGTTAAGTGATCGCAACGATTTGCCCTCACAACGATTTCATAAGTGATCATAATGATTTGCTTTCATAACGATTCATTAAGTATTCATAGCGATTCGCTTCCATAAGATTCGATAAGTGATCACATCGATTTCTTAAGAAAGAACAACGATTTGCTCTCACATCGATTTGATAAGTGAGAACAACGATTTCAATGTCACAACGACTCATCATGTTTCAAAATGATTTGATTCATGTAACGATTCGATAAGTTACATAGCGACTTTGTTACTGTAACGATTCATTAAGTTACATAACGACTTGGTCGCTGTAACGATTCGATACAGCAAACAATGATTCATTCACATTATCTTCAACGATTTGATTATAACGACTTGTGCATAACGATTTGCTTATAGAGTCACAACGATTTGTCTCTACAACGATTTGGTTATTAATGCATAATGATTTATATATGCATCGATTTGCTTATGGAGTCACAACGATTTATCTCTACAACGATTTGGTTTAATGCATAACGATTTATATATGCATCGATTTTCTTATGAGAGCAAAACGGTTTACATGAACATCAACTCATTTGCATAACGATTTCATAAGTCATACATGTAACGATTTCATGGAATATAACGACTTGATATTTTAACTCGTCTCTGAGTACGTTGAAAAGTCAAAGTCTTCACATATATCTTTCTGACAACCATACATTTCTTATGACTGAAGTATCATACAGTGCATGCAATCGATATCATTTATTCTCATGCTTATTCTGTAAACATCTTTTTAGAAGAACAGAATGGAACTTCTGCTTCTGTATAAAATCAATCTAACGTTGACTGATAACAAGAGACATCTTAGCTGTCTATTGTTTAGCATTTAAATACGTGCAGGTCTCTGACGGCGTACCTCAATACAACATTGGATAGTACAGAAGATAACGGACATCATCGAAGATCCTCTCTCTTATACGTGCATGGAAAGCTAAGGACTGCTGAACAAGAAGCTGTACAGAACCATGCAATCTAACGTAAACGAAAGCCGAGAGACAACGGAACATTTCAACATTCGAAATTCAAATAGAATATATATAAGAAGACTGAAGCTCCAGAAACTACACAACTCTTACAACAATCTTTAACAAGCTTTTTTGTGAGCATCTGATAGAGCAAAAAACCTCACTCTTTTGATTGACAAGCTCTTAGCTCTCTGCGTTCATTGTGTTAGTCTTGAGAGCTTCTGAAAACTGAGAGTGTCCCTCACTGTAGATCTTTTCCTCTCAGTTTTAGCTTCAGATCCAGCATTGTTTAAGCTTGATCTAGGGGCTTTTTTCATTAACACTTTCTTGTGTTTGTTCCCTTCATGTTGAAGGAAGACCTGGGGTTATCAGGGTGTGTGTTCCCTTCGAGTAGAAGGAAGACCTGGTGGTATCCAGGGTGGTGTATGTCCTCTTCGGGTTGTGAAGAGATGACCAGCTGTGACTGGGTGTGCAAAGGTCCATAAGGGGGACTATACCCTTAGGTAGTGAAAGCCTGAGTTGTTGCTCACGGACTAGACGTAGGACTCTTGTGGGGAGGAGGTCCGAAACAAGATAATTTCTTGTGTAGTCTGCGTGCTTGCTTTGCGTTTACTATCTTTCTTTACTAACTCTAACACCCATCGAAGTGTGTTCTGTGTGACTGTTTTGTGAACAGGTTAAGGAACTCATTAATTTTAAGATTCCCATTCACCCCCTCTGGGCTTGCTAGCTGGGCAACAGATACCCATAGTCATTAATGGCCAATAAGAGTTTCAATGATGATCAGTTTATCCCCTTGTAATTTAAATAAATTACATATCAATTTTCGTGATTAACAAAACTTAAATATGGGTAAAATCTAACATACTTTCTACAAGATTTGAGCACAGGAAATAACCAAGGAAAAACAAGCCATTCAAGTAAGTATTCATCATACTGTAGCTATTTCAAAATTCAAGCATGAAATTTCTCTAAGTACAGATCGACTACCTTCTTGCTCATAACGATTTCACTTATGTCATAACGATTTCAATAAAGCTATAATGATTTATCTATTTTTACAACGATTCGGTAAGTGATCGCAATGATTTGCACTCACAATGATTTGTCAAGAGATCGCAATGATTTTCCCTCACACGGTTCATCAAGTGATCGCAAGGATTTGCCCTCACAACGATTCGTTAAGTGATTGCAATGATTTGCCCTCACAACGATTCGTCAAGTGATCGCAATGATTTGCCCTCACAACGATTCGGTAAGTGATCTCAACGATTTCCTTTCATAACGATTTGCTAAGTATTCACAATGATTTGCTTTCAAAACGATTTGCTAAGTATTCACAACGATTTGCTTCATAACGATTTGCTAAGTATTCATAATGATTTGCTTTCATAACGATTCGTTAAGTATTCATAACGATTTGCTTCCATGATGATTCGATAAGTGATCACATCGATTTCTTAAGAAAGAACAGAGATTTGCTCTCACATCGATTTGATAAGTGAGAACAACAATTTTAGTGTCACAATGACTCATCAAGTTTCAAAACGATTTGATCCCTATAACGATTCGATAAGTTACATAACGACTCTGTTACTGTAATGATTCATCAAGTTACATAACGACTTGGTCGCTGTAACGATTCGATACAGCAAACAACGATTCATTCACATTGTCTTTAACGATTTAACTATAACGACTTGTGCAAAACGATTTGCTTATGGAGTCACAACAATTTGTCTATATAACAATTAGTTATCAATGTATAACGATTTGTGTATAAGTTTACTTATGAGTGCACAATGATTCACTCACAATGATTTCATAAGTCATGCATATAACGATTCCATGTGAAAATAATGATTTGATTTTCGAGCTCATTTTTGAATACGTTGAAAAGTCAAAGTCTTCACGTATATCTTTCTAACAACCATGCATTTATTATGGCTGAATGTATCACTGCAGTGCATGCAAACGATATCTTCTATTCTCATGCTTATTCTGTAAACATCTTTTTAGAAGAACAGAATGGAACTTCTATTTCTATATAAAATCAATCTAACGTTGACTGACAACCAGAGACAGCTAGTTGTCTATTGTTTTAGGATATAATGCTTGCAGGTCTCTGACAGTGCACCTCAATACAACATTGGACAATATGGAAGATATCGGATATCAGAGAATATTCTCTCTCTCTTGTTGCGTGCATGGAAAGCTAAAGACTGCTCTACAGTGGCATGCAGTCAAACGTATACCAGAGCTTAGAGACAATAGACACTTAAACGTTCAAATTTCAAATAGAAGATATATAAAGAAGATTGAAGCTCCAAAAGAAAACAACATTGAGTTTGAGAATACCAACAACAATCTTGCACAAGTTTTTCTGCAAGCATCTCGAAGAGCCAAGCCTCACTCCTTTGACTGTTTAGCTCTTAGCTCTCTGCATTCATTGTGTTAGTCTTGAGAGCTTCTGTAAACTGAAAGTGTCCCTTACTGTAGATCTTTCCCTCTCAGTCATAGCTTCAGATCTAGCATTGTATAAGCTTGATCTAGGGGCTTGATCTCATTTCACATTCTTGTGTTCTTGTGTTCCCTTCGTGTTGAAGGAAGACCTGGGGGTTCCAGGGTGTGTGTTCCCTTCGAGTAGAAGGAAGACCTGGTGGTATCCAAGGTGGTGTATTCCTCTTGAGTTGTGAAGAGAAGACCAGCTGTGACTGGGTGTGTAAAGGTCCATAAGGGGGACTGTACCCTTGGGTAGTGAAAGCCTGAGTTGTTGCTCAGGGATTGGACGTAGGAATCCTAAGGAGAGGGGATCCGAACCAGGATAAATCCTTGTGTAGTGTGATTGCCTTTGTGTGTTTGTTGTTTATCTTCACTAACACTAACATCTATCAAAGTGTTTTTGTTAATCTATTTGTGAACAAATTTTAGGTTCTCAATATTTTTAAGAATCCCATTCACCCCTCCTCTGGGATTGCTAGCTGGGCAACAAGTGGTATCAGAGCTATTCTCTTTGAAAAAGAAGAAGATCAACGATCTAAGAGAAAAGATCAGATGGCAGCACAAGGTCACTCTGAAGGTCAGTCTGTCAACGGCCACCTCTATTCGATGGAGAAGACTACACATACTGGAAGACTAGAATGGAGTACTTTCTACAAGGACTCGACTATCAAATCTGGTCAACAGTTGAAGAAGGAGACTTGTTGGTTGCAAATGAAAGAGATAAGTGGACTGAAGATGACAAGAAAAAAATCTCCCTAAACGCAAAGCCAAGAGCATTCTATGTTGTGCGCTCAGCAAGAAGGAATTCAACATAATTTCTGCCTGCAAATCCGCCATGGAAATGTGGGAAAAGCTCAGGATCACGTACGAAGGCACCGACAAAGTCAAGGAAACCAGGATAGACATACTGGTAACTCAATATGAGAGATTTCAGATGCAGCCAGGAGGGTCAATAACCAAAATGTTCAGCAGATTTACAGACATCACACATGGGTTAGCCAGTTGGAAAAACCTACAAAATGGGAGACATGGTAAGAAAAATCTGAGATCTCTATCGTCTTCTTGGACTCCCAAAGTAACAGCCATAGAAGAAGCCAATGACCTGAAGAGGATGTCATTGGAGAAACTCGTTGGGTCTTTTATGGCCCATGAAATCAACATGGAGAGACTGGGAGAGTCTTCGAGAAGAAGAAGAAATACCCAAATGCTCTCAAAGCTAAAGAAGACTCATCAGAAAAATTTTTAGATAACAATGAAAACAATGAAGACAGCGAAGATGAAGAAGCAATGTTGTCTAGGAGGCTACAACGAATCTTAGCCAAAAAGAAGAAGTATCAGTCCGGTAGAAGATATTTCAAGAAAAATAAGGACTTTAAGAAGCCAGAAGTAAAGGATCCAAAGAAAGCTGAGCCCATATGCTATGAATGTAAGAAGCAAGACATATCAAAGCAGAATGTCCGAAGCTCAAGAAATCTGAGTTCAAAAGGAAAGACAGTTCTAGGAAATTCAGAAGATACAAAAAGAAACCGATGGCAGTACTTGGAGCAATAGCAGCAACTGTGACAACGAGTCTATCTCAAGTGAAGAGGAGGAAGAAAAGGCCAACCTGGCCTTCATGGCTAACATCGACGAAAATGTAACATCTGATTCCTTCACTTCTTGTACTAAATCTGATTCCGACAATTTGGAATAAGCATTTAACGAACTTTATGATAATATAAGGATGTGTGTAAATCACTAAAAATGACAAAGAAAAATCAAGTTTGCCTAGAAAACACAAATTCAGACTTAAAATCTGAAAATGAACAACTAGCGAAGCAAATCAATGAACTTAAAAGAATAAATGATCTGTTATGCGAAGATCTGAAAGATAAAATAAATAAATAATAAAATTAGAAAAATAAAAAACCTTAGACGAATTAAAAAGGGAAATAAAACTCTAACAGAAGAAAATGAAAAACTGTCTAGTACATTAGAAAAATTCACCAATGGGAGAAATTTCTTAATATTAAAAGGTGCTAAACGGTCAGGAAAAAGAAAACAAGGATTAGGCTATACACCCCCAGATAATGAAGACACAATAGTATACCCTAAAACGTATCCTACTCCTAAATTTGTAGCTGAACAAGATACTTCATATAAATCAAACTTTAAGTATGTTCGTATGAAAGGGTAACTAAAACAACATGTTGTAGCCATTACAACAGACTAGGTCATAGTAAAATAACTTCTCCAACCAAACACAAAAAATGAATAATTAAAAGAAAAAATTGATGTCACTAACAACCAGGACCCAAAAAAACTTGGGTACCTAAAGCTTGATGTTTTCATTTCAGGGAAACCTTCGAGCATCCAAATGGTATTTGGATAGTGGATGCTCAAGGCATATGTCAGGTAATAGAAAGCTATTCTCTCTTCTCGAAGCTGAAGAAGGCACAGTGACATATAGAGACAATGGAAAAGGAATAGTGATAGGATGCGGATCTGTTGACAATAAAGAGAAAATATTTATTGAAGATGTACTATGCGTAAAAGGTTTGAAGCATAATCTCATCACATAAGCCAGCTATGTGACAGAGGACATCAAATCAAGTTCCAAGAGTCTAAGTA
>CM024761.1:16681673-16814778 GCA_014218235.1 Colocasia esculenta
GCGTATGTTACAGTCAGAGTATTAAGTCAAACCACTTCTTCTAGCCCATGTGAAAGGAATTGGAGTACATTCAGCCTTATTCACACAAAAATTCGCAATAGGTTGGGTGTGGATAGGCTAGAGAAGTTGATTTACTGTCACTATAATATGCGTTTAAGGGGAAGAAAAGAAGAAAAGAAGAAAGGCAAAAGATAGAAAGAGAGATTCATGTAGCTAGCTGGTAGACCATCTGAGGGGTAGTTCTTGAGATAGATGTTGATGAGTTGCTAAATGAAGAACACCATTTACATGCTTGGGTGGTGTAGAGGTATTCTTTAGTCCCACATTCAAAGATAGTGAGAATAAGTGTGTGTTATCAGCAAGAGTCTCACCTCTTCTCTTAAGAGGGCCCTTTTAAAGGACAAAAACCCCAAACATGGGGACAATACCTCTTGGGAGGCACACTTAAACACGTCTCTTCAGGTGGGAGACGAGAGCTGAGGGGAGACATACTGACTTTCATCCTGATGATCGCCTGGTTCAGGTAGGGGTGTAAACGGAACCCGATATTCCGATATTCCGACCCGATTCCGATAAAAATTATCGGTTTCGGAATCGGAATATGATACCGATAGCTTATCGGAATCGGTATCGGATATTCCGATAAGTTATCGGAATCGGAATCGGAATTGAAAAAATAATCAGAATCGGTATCGGTTATTCAGATAAATTATCATAAACTCAAGGTAAAATTATGGTAAACACCTTACCTTATCGGAATTTCGGTTCCGGTAATGTTATCGGAATCGGAACGGAATCAGAACTAACCATTCTTATCGGAATCGGAATCATATTTCGGTTATCGGAATCGGAATCTGTGTTTCCGGTTCCGAACCCGACCCGTTTGCAGCCCTAGGTTCAGGCATGTGAAGAAGATGTTTTATTAGAAGAACATGTACCTGAGAGAGGTGAGAGGCCAGAATTAAGAAGATCTTCCATTGTACATGATACTAGAATTTCTTCATCTCAGCCAGAATTGAGAAGATCTACCTCCCAATTAGATCCCAAAAGAAAGAAAGACAAAGGCAAGAAGAAAGCAAAGGCAAACAAAGAAAGAAGAACAGAAGAACCAAGAAGAAAATCACAAGAATGTGAAGAGGACTCTCCTGAGGTAGAGACACATATTGGACAGCCATTTTCTGAGGCTCCACCCCTACCACCTCACTTGGCTAGATTATATGAGGCAGAGAAAATACATTATCAACGTCGCAAAAAGATGATTACAAAAGGAAAAGGGAAAACAGTGGGGAGTGATGACTCCACTCAATCACTTGATGATGATAATGGTGCTGCTGCAGGTACTGGAGCCACGGGAGGTTATGGGCTTGGGGGTATCATGTCAGGATATGAAGATTATTTAGAACCACCCCATCAACAAGAAGGAAGCCAAGGGGAAGCACAACAACAACATGGGGGATATGAAGGCCAACAAAGGCAAACAGGGCATGATTGGGGATATGGGCCTTCTTATCCACCCTTTTTTAGTCCCCCAAAATTGCCATATTCAGATATCAGCTCTAGTAGTGGGACAGATTATTTGGGCAATATTCAAACTACTGGATATGGTAGTTTCTTCGCTCCGGGACAATCAGGAGAAAGTTCAAGCCAACAAGCAACAACACCTCGAGGCATCCAAAGAGGATTCCAAGACATTGCAAATTCTTGTTACCTTTGGATATACACAGTATGGAGGACATGAGTACATGCCCCTATTCAATCTCATGAGGTAGAGGATGAGGGTTTAAAAATGTCAAATTGAGAAGGTATTTTTATTTATTTCATGTTATAAACTTGTACATATATCTATTTTTTCAATATGAACATGATAAGATTGAATTTGATTGTGTTTGTATTCAATGAATGTTGTATGCGTCTTCATAATTTTCTGCAATTTTTACTGATTTTTCCACAATTTTTTAACAATTTTTAAACCTGGCCGACCCAGGGTCGGCCAGATTCCATAGGAGTCGGCCGGATCCAAGGATCCGACCGACCGGGTCGGGGTCGGGTGGGTCGACTACCCCACCTGACCCGACTCTGCCATCCATGCCCACAGGTGTGCAAATAGAGGACGTGGACCCTTATGTGTATCATAGGGAGCATGGCAAGCAGACTAGGATTGAGGATGCATACAACCAGCAGGGGCCGAAATACAAGGTGGGTCGAGCAATTGCAAAGTGATGGCACCATACAAGGTTACCATTCAATGTAGCAAATAGTCCTTATTACAAAATGCTATACATGAGGTTCAACGTGGAGGGCTACATGTGCAGCCTCCTACAGCTAGGGACTTGCCTGGGAAATATCTTCAGGATGAAGTTAATGAAATCAAGTCTTATATTGACAGTTTTAAGAAGAAATGGGAGAAGTATGGTGTCACATTGATGTGTGATGGTTGGGTCGGGCATCACCAGGAGCCATGGATGGCAAAGTCGGCCGACTCGGAGCGGAGTCGGCCGACTCTGAGTCGGGTCGGCCCTGGCGACCGACTTGGGAGGGTGAACAACGACCCACCCATGGGGCTAGGTGGAATCGGGGTGAGTCGACCGAAATCGGTGGAGTCGGGCCGACTCAGCCCGACTCCACCCCGATTCCATCTGGTGTAGCTAGGGGTGTAAACGGAACCGATATTCCGATATTCCGACCCGATACCGATAAAAATTATCGGTTTCAGAATCGGAAAATGATACCGATAGCTTATCGGAATCGGTATCGGATATTCCGATAAGTTATCAGAATCGGAATCGGTATCGATATCGGTTATTCGATAAATTATCATAAACTCAAGGTAAAATTATGGTAAACATTTACCTTATCGGAATTTCGGTTCCGGTAATGTTATCGGAATTGGAACGGAATCGGAACTAACTTTTTATCGGAATCGGAATCGGAACCATATTTCGGTTATCGGAATCGGTATCGGAATCTGTGTTTCCGATTCCGAACCCGACCCGTTTACAGCCCTAGGTGTAGCCGATTCCCCAGGTTACCTCAGGATCCTCTCAGGCAGGGTTGTCAGGATCCCCTTATTTACTTAAGATATTACATGTAAATAAGGAAGTACCCCCATTTGAATCCAATAAAAATATCAAAAAAAAAATATCTCTTACCAATAAAAAGTCAACTCTCCCATCGAAGAAGAAAATCGTGATTTCGGTGATTTTAGTGAAATGTTAACTTTCTAATCTCTCATAATTTAGCCTATCTAAAAATTTAACAATTCAAATAAACCATATGGAACACTAAAAATTCAAAGTCCGGTAAAAAAAAGTCAAACGTGCATATGACTTCTCCAAGGGAGCCACTCTCCTACTGACAGCACTTAGTCTGCTTGGACCTCTCAGGATTTGGTCAAACCTAAGCTATCATACCTAAACTCATAGATTTTCACTTTTTAATTGAGAAATTTAAAAGTGACAATTCTCATGACTTTGAGTGATGATAGCTTAAGTTTGACCAAATCCTTAGAGGTCTCAAGCAGACTAAGTGCCGTCAGTAGGAGAGTGGCTCCCTTGGAGAAGTCATATGCACGTTGACTTTTTTTACGGACTTTGAATTTTTAGTGTTCCATATGGTTTATTTGAATTATCAAATTTTTAGATAGGCCAATTATAAGAGATTAGAAAGTTAGCATTTCGCTAAAATCATCGAAATCGTGATTTTCTTCTTCGATGGGAGAGTTGACTTTTTATTGGTAAGAGATATGATTTTTTTGACATTTTTATTGAATTCAAATGGGGGGTACTTCCTTATTACATGTAATATCTTAAGTAAATGAAACTACAAAATATGATATTCAAGTAAATAAGGTATCATAGTTACCATGCTCTGTATTGTAATATGAACATATGTGTAACTAAACTATGGATATACTCAATATGTTCTATTATATATATTTTAAATAATTTTCTGTGATTTTTCCTGATTTTTTCGGATGTTTCCTGATTTTTCAATTTTTATCATTTTTAAGCATGGCCGATCCAGGGTCGGCCAGACTCCATTGGAGTCGGCGGATCCATGGATCCGACCCGAGTCGGGGTCGGCTGGGTCCGACTCACCCAGCCGACCCGACTCTGCCATCCTTGCCAGGAGCAGCCTCATCAACTTCCTCGTGTATTGTGATAGACAAGTTTTCTATCACAAATCTGTTGACGCATCCGATAGAGTAACAAACTATGAATACATTTGAGTTTGATGCGGGAGGTTGTTGAGGAGATTGGTGAGCAATACATTGTGCAGACGGTGACGGATAATGGATCTGCCTACAAAAAAGCAGGGGAGGAGTTGATGAAGATTTATCCTCATCTTTACTGGACCTCATGTGCTGCCCACTGTGTTGATTTAATGCTGAAAGAGATTGGGACACTGCAACCTGTGAAAATGGTCGTGGATGCAGGGCAGAAAATTACACGTTTCATCTACAATCATCATGTTGTGTTGGCGTGGATGAGAGAGTCCACTGGTGGAGAGTTGTTGAAGCCGACTGTCACCCGCTTTGCAACAAATTTTGTGGCATTACAAAGCCTATTGAAGCACAAGGATGGATTGAAACGCATGTTCAGGGGTGATAAATAGTTGCAAAGCAATTTTGCTGGAACATCAGATGGAAAAGAGGGGGAAGGCATTGTCAACAGCTCAAATTTTTGGGATCGGGGTTCAAGCTGGTTCAGATCATTGAACCTCTATATGAGGTATTGAGGGTGGTGATGGGGAAAGGAGACCTTCTATGGATTGGTGTACGCAAAGTTTGAAGCCGCAAAGAAGAAGATCCGTGATGTCTCACCTCGGTATGCACACTTGGTCCTGGATGTTGTTGAGGATAGATGGGACCGGCAAATGAGTAGAGATCTACATATGGCGGGTAAGGAAATTGTTCATATATTTGTAATGCACTAAGTATTAATGTATTTTACAACCATTGATATTTATACGTCAATTGCAGCATATTATCTCCATAGTTGTCAAGGCGGCGCCTAGGCGTGAAGGCGGTATTGGGGGGTCGCCTAACTGGGCCGCCTAACTGGGCTGGCAAAAGGCGGGCCAAGGCGTCGCCATGGCGCGGTAGGCGGCCCAAGGCGTGCGGTTGGCGCCTTGGGTGGTTTACCGGGTCCACCCGGATCCACTTAGTGGATCAGATCCACTTAGTGGGCGCCTAACGGGCTGGCAAAAGGCGGGCCAAGGCGTCGCCATGGCGCGGTAGGCGGCCCAAGGCGTGCGCGTGGCGCCTTGGGTGGGTTATCGGGTCCACCCGGATCCACTTAGTGGATCGGATCCCACTTAAACCCCACCCCCCGCCCGGCCCGACTCCCCCCGCACTCCCCGATCCCCAACCCTGTTTCCCAATCCCACCCGCCTCGCCCCCCGACCCCCAGCTAGGGTTCCTCCCCAATGGACGCCGCCGGAGAAGGTTTCGCCGGCGCCGGAGAAGGTCTCGCTGCCTTCGGACCTCGCCGTTGTCGCCGCCTCGCCGGCGCCGGAGAAGGTCTCGCCTCGCCGGACTTCAGGTACGCTCCCCGCCTCCCCGCCAATCCCCTCCTCCGACATCCCACCTCTGCCCCCCATGATCCCATCCCCCTTGGCCCTTTCCGTCTCTTCTCCCCCCCCCTCGGGCGACTTGGCGACTTGCCACTTCCCCCTCCCTATCCTTCCAACCTCTCTCCCTCCGTCTCTCTCTTCACACACGCACCACACTCACAGACCATCTCTTCCCCCCCCCGGAAGCTACCTTAGAGACGACAGCGTGTAGAGGGGGAGTCCCACTTCCCCCTCCCTGTCCTCCCAACCTCTCTCCCTCTGTCTCTCTCTCACAACACGCACACACTCACAATCTCACAGCATCTCTTCTCCCCCCCCCCTTCCAGCCGGCTTCCCACTTCCCCCCTCCCTATCTTCCCAACCTCTCTCCCTCCGTCTCTCTCTCTCACACATGCACACACTCACAGACACACACACACAATTTTCTCTCTCTCTCTCTCTCTCTCTCTCTCTCTCTCTCTCTCTCTCTCAACACACACACACACGCTGTGTGTGACAGTGTCCCGCCTCACACACACACACTGTCCCCCCCCCTCTCCTCTTATCTCACGGTCACGCACAATGATAATCACCCCCCCCCCTGATCCCTCTCTCACTCAGACACAATCATCTCACTGTCTCTCTCTGTTTCACAGACACAGTCCTATACTCCTATCCTTCCTCTATTTATTTTCACATATAGTTACACATATTGAATTTAAATTACAATTTTTTAAATTAGTTTTGCAGTGCAGAATGGATTCTTCTTCCTCAATACCATAGTTGTCAAGGCGGACGCTAGGCGGCGCCTAGGCGCCGCTTAAGCGCCAAGGCGCTTCCTCAACCGCCTTAAAACACCTCGCCTTTCTAAGAGGAGAAAAGGCGCCCCAAGGCGCCGCTAAGGCAGCCAAGGTCGCTTGGGCGCGCCTAGACCCTTTAGGGGTCCACAATATCCCACTTAGACAGTAGATTCAGGTCGGTTTTCAGGGCTGAGTCCAGCCGATTCCAGGTAACATCTTATTTACCAGGTAACATCTTATTTACTTGAATATTATAATTAAGTAAATGTCATTTACTTAAGATATTACATGTAAATAAGGAAGTACCCCCATTTGAATCCAATAAAAATATCAAAAAAATCATATCTCTTACCAAAAAAAAGTCAACTCTCCCATGAAGAAGAAAATCACGATTTCGATGATTTTAGCGAAATGTTAACTTTCTAATCTCTCATATTTGACCTATCTAAAAATTGATAATTCAAATAAACCATATGGAACACTAAAAATCCAAAGTCCGGTAAAAAAAGTCAAACGTGCATATGACTTCTCCAAGGGAGCCGCTCTCCTACTGACAGCACTTAGTCTGTTTGAGATCTCTCAGGATTTGGTCAAACTTAAACTATCATCACCCAAACACATGAGACTTGTCATTTTCTAGTTTCTTTTCATTTTTTAGGCATATTGTGGATTATGTAATGGACTCATTTAGTTTTTACTTGTTTTAAGTGTGTTAAGATATTGCACTTCTTATTTTTATTTAACATATTTACATGTATGTGTATTGCTTGTTTTAAAGTTGAAAATTAGTTTTCTGATGATAGAATGATATTTGCACTTCTTGTTCTTATTTAGTGTGCTTATTTATTTGAAGATATCAATTTAGATTTTTTATGACTTTATGATATATAATGTGAGTTGTTTACTTGGAGTTTAATTTTGTTGCTTCATTGTCTTTATGTCTGTCTATTATGATATTTTTTATTGAATTTCATCATTATATATATTTATAGATACATAAATATCATGTAAGAGGGACACTTGAAAAAAACTCATACTTGGTTCCATCCTAAACGCCTAGGCAGGCACCGCTTAGGCGAGCGCCTAAGCGCTTAGGCGATCCGAGACCCCACCACGCCTTGGTCGCCTTGACGCCTTGACAACTATGCTCAATACCCACAACAGATTCAGAATTCAGAAAGCAAAATCTAATGATCCAGGATGGAAGTATACTTATTGGCCTGATGAGCACGATAAGAATAAAGTGAAATGTGAATTGTGCGGTTTAGTGACAAATGGGGGGATAAAGAGACAAAAGGAGCACTTGATTGGAGGTTTCGTGATGTGAAGAAGTGTCCTAAGACTACAAAGGAGATTGCTGCGAAAATGTTGGTGGCTTTGAACAAAAACAAGAAGAGGAAGATAGTAAGTGCAACAAGTGTTTCTGAGAAGTTGTGAGCTCATCTGATGAGGAGGAGTCTGAGCCAATAAAAAAAATCAACTACTTTGACAATTTTACAAAACAAAAAAAAGGAGAAGGGACCGATGGATGCATTTGCTAGGGTGAATGTTGATGATTTTATTGATGCAAGAAGAAGCGGGAAAAAAATTCAGAGCACATGTCTTATTGAAGAAAGAAGAGAAATGCAATCTTGATCTTGCTATAGCTAGATGGTTTTATGATACTGGCATTCCTTTCAATGCAGCAAAGTGTAGGAGCTTTGAAATCATGGTTGAACTTATAGGCCGATTTGGACCAGGATACAAACCACCAGTTATCACATGTTGAGGTTGCCTCTTCTACAAAAAATGGTAGAAGAAACAAAACAAATGCATACTGAATATATAAAACATTGGAAGATTTATGGGTGCACTATAATGTGTGATGGGTGGACTGATAAAAGGCAAAGAAAGTTGATCAACTTTTTGGTGAATTGTCCAGAAGAAAACTATTTTATGGAATCAATTGATGTTTCGGATCAAAAAGAAGATGCTATCTTGTTGTATGACTTTTTAGATAAGATGGTTGAAAAGTTGGGGAGGAATATGTGGTTCAAATTGTTACTGATAATGCATCTTATAATATTGCAGCAGGAAGGTTGTTGATGGAGAAAAGGAAACGATTATTTCGAACCCCTGTGCAGCTCACTGCCTTGATCTCATGTTAGAAGACATTGGAAAATTGAAATGCTATGTTGGCGCCATTTCAAAAGCAAAGAAGATGACTGCTTATCTATACACTCATACGCGGCTTCTTGACCACATGAAGGGGGAGACAAAGGGGAGAGAATTGGTAAGATTTGGAGTTACAAGATTTGCTACAGCTTTCTTACCTTAGAAAGATTGCATGATGATGTAATAAAGAGAGCACCGCGTAGGTTGTTTAGTTCAGATGCTTGGCATTCTAGTGCATGGTCAAAAACAAAACATGGGAAAGAATGTAGCTGCAATTGTTTATCAATCAAAATTTTGGCATGCAGTGAGGACATTTTGAGGGCTTCCCAACCCCTCTTGCAAGTGTTAAGGTTGGTTGATGGTGATGAAAAACCAGCAATGGGATATATTTATGCTGCAATGGAGTGTGCAAGGAAGCAAATAATTCAAAATTTCAATTCTAAAGAGAGCAAATACCAACCTATTTGAAAATTGTGGACCGCCTGGAAAGATCAAATGAATCGGCCTCTACATGAAGTTGGCTTCTTCTGAATCCAAAATTATATTATGAAGCTCGAAGCAAAGATGCATCTTTGGTTGAAAGTTTGAACATGCTTTTATGACATGTCTTGAAAAGATGGAGCCAAATATATAAATGCAAGATAAGATTGGAGATCAAATGATGGAGTATTCATGTCAAAGAGATATGTTTGGGAGGCCAATGGCAAGTAGAGCTTATGAAAGGAGGCTTCCATGTGAGTAATCTAATTAATTTTTTCTAATTTATATATCTTTCTCCTTCTTTTATAATATTTGAATTTATTACAGGTGATTGGTGGATGCAATATGGTGTGGAGACACCGGAGTTAAAGATGTTTGCTTTAAAAAATTTAGGACTTGTTGTAGTTCTGGATGTGAACGTAATTGGAGTACATTTGAGTTTGTAAGTATTGATTTTATATTTCATATTTTAATGTTAGTCACTTTTAAGTTAACATTTAATCTTATTTTATCGTATTTGTTCTATTTAGATTCATACAAAGAAGAGGAACAGGTTAGAGGCCAAGAGACTCAATTATTGGTCTATGTCCAATACAATCGACGTCTTCGTGAAAGATTTCAAGAAAGAAAGAAACATCCAGAAAATATGATCTCATTTGTTTGGAAGACTTAGATTGGGGAAGCTCAGGATGACAAAGCATGGTGAAGATTTGGTTCATGAGGGAGATGATCTCACTTGGGCAATTGTGGATGAGGCTATGGGAGCATCCGAAGAAAGAGCTAGAAGAGAAAAAATGCCAATAAGAGGGAGCACTTCACAAGGCACAAGGAATGATGATGAGGATGAGGATGATGATATGATGAGTGAAGAAGAAGAGACAGATGATGATGATGTTCCATGGGAATCAAATAATGAAGATGGTGATAAGGATGATGAAGTGAGGGTGATAGTAATGATGATGGTGGCATAATCTTCAAAATGCCATGTTTGGTTTAAGCTTTAGATGTTTTTTATTGGAGTTGAAACATTTGTTATCTTTGAAACTTTTGGACATTGAATTTAATAGTTTGATGTTGGCCCTTTTGATTTGTTATGTAATTTGTTTTAGGTAATGTTTGATATCCATTATGATGGTAATCTTGCTTGATATATTAATGTGATGTTGTATTATATTTGTCAGACTCACAACTTTATTTCTAGATTTTAGAAGAACAAAGGAACAAATTCATGTTAGTACTTACATTTATATTTTATTTATTCAAGTAACTTTCTTTCATATGTTTAATTTTGGTACACTATTGGAATGGCATTTTTTTCACATTGTGTTTATAATATCATATTTGTGTAGTTTTGCATGATTGTATAATTGTAATTCTTTTTATTATTATATTATAATTCTTTTTAGATTTAACATAATAATATAGGATGTCACTCTTGAAATAGCCCAGATAGACGTTATCTTTAGCGCCTAAGCGCCGCTTAGGCGGCGGGACCTAAGCGCTTAGGCACACAATGAGCCCAAAAACGCCTTGGTCGCTTTGTCGCCTTGACAACTATGATTATCTCCACCCTGCATACCATTACGCGCACAAGCTAGCATATGAGAATGACTTGCGGCTGCTTTTACAAGGGTTGTTGAAAGATGTCAAGAAGTCCTGTGCAAGCGGCAGATGCCATTGATGAGGCAAGTATAGGATTATCAACTTCCATCCAAACAAATACTTGAATTTCATATGTATGATGATCAATTAATAGCAGATGAAGAGCTTTCGGGAGGCTATTGGGGCTTTGCTGAGCCATCTGCCATTGCTGGTCGGGAGCGTGTAGAGGGCGGTAATATGCTTCCCCTTTCATTTTTGTCATTGCAACTGATGGTTGAGGACTGATTGAGCTTAATGAATTTGGTTGCAGCTGATTGGTGGTTCAACTTTGGGCATACTGCGCCAACATTGAGAAAAGTTGCAGTGAAGATCTTATCGTGGACTTTCTCATCTAGTGGATGTGAGAGGAACTGGAGTACGTTTGCATTGATACATACCAAAGTGCGGAATCGATTGTCATATAGGCGCTTGGACCAATTGGTGTACGTCCACTACAATATGAGGTTGAGGGTCAAACATCTCACAGAAGATCCAAAGCAGCGTGGGGACGTAGAACTAGATCCTGTTGACATTGGGTTCCTACGAGATGAAGAAGACCCAATGGTTGCATGGGTTGCACGAGCAACAACAGAGCGGGGGGAGTATGAGTTAGATGAGGAGGCAGATGATCCTGAAGATCCACCTCGCCCTAACACTTTCCTGGCAAGGGCAGTAGCAGAAGCAACAGCAGAGGAGGAGGGAGATCGTGGGAATGTGGGACAGCCATACTCCCCTCGTTATGAGATGGATCCAGAGGCTGAGGTGGATCTTCTTGGGGACATAGAACTAGAGCATGTTGAGCGTACTATAGGTGGGAGAGTAATTTCTTTCTTTCATCTTACATATTTTATCATTGCATTTGTGCTAATGTATCATGTTGGGGGTATTGCAGGTGGAGGACATGGTCATGATGATGATGATCATTTTGAGAGGTTAATGGAAGGCCTCCCCGCACACAATCTAGAAGGAGAGGGTCATCTACCCAGGATGCCCCTCCCTCACAATCTACAAGGGCTCCCACATCATCTCAATTGGCAAAAGGGAAGCAAATAGCTCAGAATCCCGCCGAAAAAAAACTGGTGCAACAGAGTCCGGCCAACTAAAGGAGTTGTTATACGAGAGCCACCTCCCCCCCAGTACAAAAAAGAAGAGTTGGTTTTCTGGTGGGGATCCAAGAAAGGCAAGAAAGTGCCTTGTTGAAGATCCACTTGACATTGCCGATGCAGAGACTTTGGATCCAAATGCAGAGGATGACACACCGTCTCCGTTGGATTCACCCGATTGCCCAATAGCCTCCCATGATTCGATGACTACTGGTAGGTCATCATTTTGTATTGCACATTACCTCAAATGTATTGTATTTGTGCTAACCTATCTTAAAATCATATTGCATTTGCAGGTGGTTCTTCTTCAGATGCTGGAGGTGACGGTGGTGGTAACGGTGGAGGTGGAGGTGGTGACGGTGGTCAGGGAGGAGGAGATGGTGACAGTGGTCAGGGAGGAGGAGGTGGTGGGATGGCATTCACAGAGGAGCAATTTTTTCGGGATGCAACCCAAGATACTAGTCATGGTGCCCCACTGCGGTACAACAGAAGGCAGAAGTTTAGACCTGGCAGTCAAGCAAGAGGTTCACCAGTGGATTCCAATAGCTATGACACTATGATATCAGACTTCGAGAGGATGAGTACACAAGAGTCTGTTGGATCCTATGGCGGCCATAGCTATCACCCCGAGTCCACTAGCACAGACTACTCTAGTGGGTACGGACCGTATAGTGGGTACACTGCCACAGCAGGCTACCTTGGTCCATCTTTATATGTATCCTCCTCCTGCATTTTCTATCATGTTCCAGTTCAAGTTTTTGCTCCTGTGGAGGATGTACAGATGGCACAACTGAATGTAGTCCGTCCAGGCTGCCAGGTGTGGGACCATTATCTCAGTCAGTTTCGACAGAGATACCATACCATGATGACATGGGATGAGTATCGTAATTTTGTGTCTCAAAACAAAGGTCATCACATTATTGGAGAGCTTCCCTCAGAGTCAGATGAGTCAGAGTCTGTGCCTAGCCAATCTCAATGGAATGCATATGATCCATATCAGTAAGGGCATTGGGGATATTAGAGTAAGTCATTGTATTCTGTATTGGAATTTAGAGTTTGATAGTTGTATTCACTTTGTGCAATGTAAATATCTTTCTATTAATGAGTTTCAATTTGTTTTCACTCCTCTAATGTTTTTTTTATTGAAAATAAATGTTTGTATAGCAATTACATGATATAAATCTCATCGAATATGATGAAACACATTTACAAGAGGCCTAAACCAGACAATTATTCAAAAAAAAGCCAGAATTCAAGGGAATCGGCCAAGAAATGGGCCAGAAACCATGTTTCTGGCCGCATCCATGCGAATCGAACCGAATTCTATTCGGCCCGAATCACCGATGCGCCAAACCTTGGTTTCACTGACAACTAGGGTACTTTGATTCTGCCAAAAGTTATATAACATTGTCAGAGCCATTCCACGTGTGAAGTGAATGCAGAACCATTTTGTTCCATCATAAAACAAAGGTAAGACAGTTTCTGGACCTCCGGATTGCATGTGCAAAATCCCATACTACAAAATCATAATGTCCTCAAGTCTTCTCTGTAAGGGATCAACATGCAAAATAACATCGATCTTCTCTACAAGGGATGGTTGATCTGTGGTTAAGCAGAAGACTTATTTGTGACCTTAATAATAAATTAACCTGCATATTCTACCAAAATTCTTTTGAATACTCTTGGGATACATTAAAAAATGAGATCAATGATAACAAGAGTCAGCTTGCCATTTTAAAATTCAAGCACAATTAACCAGCTGAAGTATCCAAAAGTATTTTCAATCGAAACTGAAAACAATGATAGGTATTCCTCAAAAAACAGTCTCTCGTTCCAGGGCTGCTTTGTAGTGGGAAATAACAATTACCATTTTTTCTCACCATGACCTATGGTTGAAAAAAAGCACTTCGAGATGGACAGATAAATTAAGAAAATGAAGGCATTGAACTTATTGAGTCTCAGCCCTATCATGGTTACATTGATCATCAAAGATACAAATCACATGTCGTAAATACAAGTGGAATTTTATTGGTCAGTAATTACACAAAACTGCACCAATTCATCAGTGCTCATAGCACAGGACGGGAGATGCTCTGAAGGCAATATGCGAATGTTTGCACCAGTATCACTTCGCAATCTCTGTATTATGTTTCCACCTTTCCCAAGGAGACAACCCACTTGATTATTCGGAACTAAGATACGAGTAGTGACAGCTTCATCATCTTCTTTGTCACTGTGCTCCTTGCTTCCATGTAATAACTCATCTGCAGCAATCCTATCATGCACTTTCAACAGAGCATCTTGCGCAGGACAATGAGGTTTCATACGCTCAGATTCATTTTCAACAAGATCAGAGTTCTCAAGGTCCTCATCACTGTCATATGTCACAGGTTCTTCAGATAGATAACTATAAATGATAATCACCCTCTCTTCTGCACCAGGAATGGCATCAGCAACTCTCATCTTTGCGTGGGTTTCCTCTCGGAGTGCATTGATTATGCTACCACCTTTTCCGAGAACACTGCCAATCTTCTTGACAGGACAGAGGATTCGATAAATGGTGTCAACTGGTTTAGAACCTTTCTCACTTTCCTCATGTTTAAAACTCCGCCTTTTGTGCTTCCCATTGTCAAAGTGAGCAAGAGAACGTTTCTTAGAAGACATCAGCTTTGGCTCCTGGAGAGAGAGAGTCAAGATTATGTTTTGCAGGACAATTTGAATCATGATGCTTAAGCAATGAAATGAGAGTAACGCAAAAAATGTGAAAATCTGATCAGCATGTAAAGGGAAATTGTATGGCATTTGCACAGGCATTTTTATTTGGACAACACAGGAAAAATTCCAAGGCATGTGAAAGCCTTCAAAAACCTCTGCCTTGGTATGGCAAAGAAAGAAGAATAGATGACATGAATCTTCAATGCTATTATTTTTTCAGTTTTGCAAATAAACCCATAAACAACAAAAGAGTTAAAAAATATTCCCTGTACAATGAGTTTACATGAATTAACCCTTGTCTGACTACTGCACACATATAATCCCCTGATACCTGTATACTGTCCGTCAATTCAGGGGGTCATATATGTGCATGGTAAGCATATTGTTTACATGTACTTATCAGTCTTATTATATGGGAGGCTTTTCACAATATGTTGTCAGGAATATCATAATTACTAGTCCACTACTAAAGAACAGGAATTAAAATGCCCACATTGAATAGTTCATTTTGTTTAAAAGGCAAACAAAATCCATTAGGTTTGTTAAAATGTAAGTTGGAAAACAGTTTGGGAAGATGGTTTCCTCACATATCTATCTAACATAGCTAAATGGAGTCAACAATGCCCCCTCTCACTGCAACTGGGCCGAGCACCCAGACTTCAATATAGTACCCTTACTGGCCTTTTTCTGGTGTTTAATTCATTATCCATAGACTGGTGTCCATGCAATTCAACTAAATAGATAACTAAAGCAACACAAAAATCTGTACCATGTTCATTGGAAGTTGAGGGCCATCCCAGACAAACTATCAGGTATCTGTGCTTGAAGAATCATCCCAACCAGGAAAATGGCATGACACTGTTGTCTCCAAACACAATCGTGTGACGCAGGTTAAAGTTTCAAAAATATCCCTCCCCTGTTGCAAATGGACCAAGCATTCAATTCTAAAATATAGTAACTTTTTGTCCTAGAGTACATGTGTTAGATTTTATGTTTGTTTCTGGTGTTCATAAACTTGTTTCCTTCCAACTAATGCAGACCAATGGAGTGACTGGAGTCTGCAAAGTTGGCCTGCTTTCCCTTTTCCCCAGCTCACCCACTTAATCTAAAATGCGAATTTAGAGTACATTTTGCCCCCAGTTCTTCAAATGCCAGCAGCCAATATATCAATTTCTATTATACAGTATACATGCTCACAGATATATAAATTGATGACAAGAAGAGAGTTTTCACACTCTGGCAGTTTGCATCAAATATCAACTTTCAGCCTATATCCTTTTACCTCGTTCTGGAAATGCTAACTGAACAGTCAAGAGGAAGTACCTTCATATATGCTATTTACGAACAACATGTCCTAATCGATATTAAGGATGTGAAAAAGCATAAGTTATGAGTATGGAAGGATGCTCCAGAATAAAAGGTTTTCAGGATTAACCAGGTATGATTATGTTGTATGCAATGAGGAGGAATAAGAATCCTATTTGGTAAGAAAACCAGAAAAGACCTGACAAAAAGATCAAGGGCATTCATGTCCAGAACATGTAGACAACTAGAAAAGATAGGTAAATAATCAGACATGTTGATCAAAAATGGCATACAATAAAGTGGGGTGGCAGTATAGGATTCTTGTCTCGTTAGCAGATTATAATACGGATGATGAGATTTCCAATCTAGCTAAAAAGACTCTGGGAGGTCAGACCTCAAACTGGCCAACTCCAAATGGCCTTATTGATTATGAATCTGAATCCAATTTCAATACCATGAATTGACCTTGACGGCTTGACCACACCCATTTTGTGTTCGGCACATATCTGAGGTCTGTTTCCTGAAAGTCACATAAACAAGCAACCCAGTGGAGTGGCATGGTGGATGTGGATGTACATGCCAACACCGTGAATGGACCAGGGATCAAGAGTCTCATCCCCACTATGCTCAAATCATCAATTTTTTCTCCATAGCAACTATGAAACTCATCGTAATATATTAAGGATATTGTGTAGATTGTAAATTTAGATTTTTCAGCTTTTTCTAGTGCTTTTAGGATTAGTATGACCAAGTTGTACCTAGTTTAGAGATGCTTCCTAGTTCCACACTTCTACCTGGATTAGCATGTCCTGTTTCTACCATAGACCTAGTTATGTTATTTCTCATGACAACTATGAAGGTCTTGTTCATTAGAGAAGCTTTCATTATTTTCCATGCTTCTGACATGGTATCATAGTCATTGATTCCATCTTGGACCCCAACCTCTTTTGAAATGTCCCCCTTCTTCTCAATGGTCATCACCTTGAGCTCCTGAATCGTTTTTCTCTGGGTTGCTGTGTGTGCTCTCTCCTATTAGCAGAAACCAAGCTTCTCTCAAGTGTCAAGTCCCCCCATGCAATGTCCTTCCCTGAATCACGTTTAAACTCATTCTTAAATCATTAGAACTCAAATCAGTATCCAAATAAATTTTCATAATTTTCTACATCCTCACAGGCACTAAATTTTCTACATCTGTTCATCAATCGAAGCTTTTGAACTCCTTGTCTCTTCCCTTCTGACTCATCCTCCACCACACACCCCAAAAAAAAATGAATGCAAACAGCATTTGAAACACTCTTGCATTTTTCTCACCCTCCGCCATGGCTGTTTCTGCAGTTTCAGCTGCTTCTCAACTCCACTGTCATCACATTTGCAACTATTAGCCTCTTCAAGAGCTGGTGCTGCTGTCATTATCACTTGTCCTTAGTTTTGTTAGATTTTTGGTAGATTGGGAGAGAGTGTGTCGTTGTGATTGGACAGCTAATGGGCCGGTGTCACGGATTGATGTAGTCATTTGGTCTCTGTTATCATCACACCCATCACTGCCATCAGTTTTCCATATCACCAATGTCATATATTTCAATTTCCAACCAAGACACCATCTGATGAGGAAGACAGAGTTGCTCAGGATGCTCTAACAACATGAGGACATCCTTCGCAAGGAGGAAATTTTCTGGAAACAGAGGTCCAGAGGCAGGTGGGTGGAAGAGGGCGACGAGGAACACAGCATATTTTCAACGTAATGCTTCGGGTAGAAGAAGAGTGAACACCATCTCATGCATCAAAGTCGGACGATTTTGATTAAGGAGGAGGACATTAGAGGACAGGTAACGGAGTTGCGGGCCGTTTACAGATGGCAACTTTGTCAAGCCGCGGATAGAGGAGGATCTCCTACAATGACTGCCCACAGGGATCAGCAATATTCTAAACCGGATTTGCTCAGAGGAGGTACGACAGGCTATTTTTTCACTGGCTGGGGACAAGGCACTGGGACCTAATGGCTTTCCAGTGGCATTTTTCCAGAATTGTTGGCATGTTATCAAAGGGGACATGGTGGCAGCTATTAAGGAGTTCCAGGAGGAGAGGGCTCATTTGGGAGGAATTACAAGACACATATTGTTCTTTCCCTAAGAAAAAGGAAGCTACTAAGTTTACTGATTTTCGACCCGTTAGTCTTTTGAATGGCACCTACAAGATTATTTCTAAGCGGTAGGCTTCTAAGTTGGTCTCAGTTATGGATCAACTGGTGAATCATGTCCTGAAAGCTTTTATCAAAGGGAGGCACATCGTAGACAATTTCTTGGTGGCCCATGAATGCTTATTTGCAGTTTTGCACTGAAGCAACATCGGGGAAGGTGTAGTATTGAAACTAGATTTTGAGAAGGTATATGACAAGTTAACTGACAATGTATGCTGCATGTGTTGGAAAGTATGGGTTTTAGGGATAGGTGGATTGAATGGATCAAGGCTTGTGTCTCCTTGGCTGTGTTTGTTGTTCTCATTAATGGGAAACCATCAGCTTGTTTCATAGTGGTGGGGTCTCAGGTAGGGTGGCCCCCTCTCTCCTCTGCTCTTTGTTCTGGTGGCTAGTGTTTTCAGTAGGATGTGGATGAGGGCGGAGCATGTAGGTCTTATGGCAGGTATCCAGGGAGTTAAAGATGGCATGTTTATTTCACACCTATAGAATGCGGATGATAATCCTATTCTTGGCCAAGGGGGAACATTTGTCGTTCATAGTGAGATTGTTACTGGAGTTAATGGAGGAGGTCACAGGATTGAAAGTCAATTTTGACAAGAGTCTCCTAATAGGGGGTGAATGTAGAGGATAATATTATGTGGAAGGCGGCTACTGTGTTGGGTTGTAGAAGAGGCAGCTTCCCTATCTCCTATTTAGCTCTTCTGCTCTCTCCTTGTGCTCTTCAATCGTCAGACTAGTAGCCCATTGTTCACAGGTTTGAGGTAAGAGTTGGTGGGTTGGAAGGCGAGGGTGTTGTCTTATAGGGGCAAGTTAGTGCTTTGCAACTCGTCCTGAATAGTCTACCAACATACTTTCTATGTTCAGGATCCCGAAACAAGTGGCCAAAAGATTGGAAGCTATTTGATGTAGATTTTTTTGGCATGGTAGTAGGGATAGGTGTAGGGGTTGGTATGATGTAGCATAGGGAAGACTCATCAAGAGTAGGGAGTGGGAAGGTTTGGGGTTAAAATAATATCAGAGACTTCAACACAACATTGCTAGCTAAGTGGTTGTGAAGATTAGGTGTTGGTGACGATGGACTGTGGGCTACTATGATCAAACAGAGGTACTTTGGGAGATCCAGAGTTTGGGACCTTACTCCTGCCCCGCAGGCCAACACATCCCCTTTGTGGCGTGACATCTCTTCTTGCGGGGATATATTCTTACGGGTGTCAAGATCTCCTTGGGGAATAGAGATATGGCTCTTTTTTAAAGACAGGTGATGTGATGATCTTCCCTTCTATGAGGTGTTTGAGTGTCTCCTGACCTTTTTCAGGTGGTAGCGACTTCTCTTATTCCAGTTTCCCAAGTCATTGATACTTCATTACCTGGGAGGGTGTGGACACCCACTTTTAGGAGAGGTCTAATGTAGTCAAAAGCTCTTCAGCTTTAGGACCTGCTCTATCATTTTGTCGAGAGGAATTGGTAGGCATCCAACGAGAGTAAATTGCTTCACTTCCTACCTGATATTCAGACCTTGTGTGTCCTGTGTGGGAAGGAGGAGGAGTTTATTAATCATATTTTTGTGAGTTGCTCCTTTTTCTATATGGTGTGGAGAGATGGTTGTCAGAACTCATGGCACAATCTCCTCTCATGGTGAGGTCCATCAATTGACTGAAAAGTGGAAAAGGCATTGGCCCACCAAAGGTGATAACACAATTTGGTGGCTCATTCTTCATGCTACACTGTAGATGATTTGGAGGGAGAGGAACAACCATATATTTTTCAGGAGTGCTAGAGACACTGAGGCTCTTTTTGCTAGGATTTGTATCAAGGTCAAGAAGTGGGCGTCAATTGTTTGTAATGTGAATCAGTCAAATTCGACACTTTATGTTTTGTTGGGGGGTTAGATATTGGCTATCCATACTGTGATAGATGACGTTGTACAGGCGGGCTGGGCAATTTTTTGGGGCCTTTTTGTATGCCTATATTTGTACATTCTTTTTCATTTTGATTAATATACTTGTGGTACTATCCACTTTTCAAAAAACAAGACACCATCTTTTTCATCATTGTGCACTTGTAATCTTGCCATTGGAATTGAATGTCTGTATTGTCACTGAAGTCATCAATCTTCACCATTCTTGCATACAATGGCCACTACCAACAATTAGTGTGGCCCTTGAGTCTGGCTGCCAACATCCTTGTCATTCACTTTGATCATTGCCACACCAATCACCATCACGTGCTACCATTTTCTTGCTGTCATCATTGTTACCACTTTGGATCTCACTTACCCTGCCAATTGCCACTGCGATGCTGTGCATCACAGCCACCATCTATTGCTTCAAGTATCACTGTCCACCACAAAGATGTACTTGTTCCTTCTATTATCATAACAATGGTACAACATATGTCTATTTTTCCCATCAGTTATGTTATTGCAATTTTGGCATCTTACTAAAGATCAACAATAAGCAGAGTTGAGTTCTGGAAGGGAAACCATCTTTACAAAAATTTTGAATTTTAAATTTCCATGTGAAAGTAGAAATATTAAATAAAAAGGCATATATCCTCATCCTAACATCAATACATATCTCTTAGGCCATCCCAAATACAAGAAAGTTGCCCAGCTTGTTGCCAATTAATCAAAAGATACATGGGAATCCCCTAATTGTCGTTCATGCCCAACATGAGAAAGGAACAACTTCCTCATTTTGTCTATAACATGGAGAAGTGTCTTTCCTAATCAGTTCAAATTATGAGTATTCAAATCGAATTCCAGAAAGCCAATTCACATCCAGTAAACTAAAATTGCCCTTCTCTAATCACCCTATGACCTACCTGAACGACAAACGTCCCGAAGATTTTTAAAAACTCTTATGTCAAATTATCGATTAGAAAACAGATGGGCAAACAGCTGCCACCGATACTTAACACCCACCCACCATGAACACCTGCACGCAATACTTCTCATTGCCCGCTGCTCATTACCCTACTTTTGAATTGGGTCAATATGCCAAGCATCACCCTAAAAACATGAAACTGCATTCTCTTCATAAATCCCCTTCCTTCTCAGTCGTGGGTGCAAATACACCGTTCAAAAGACGAGAAACCCCAAAACGGCCAAACCGGTCGCACCCAAAAAAATAATTTCTGACTCCTCCATAGCAGCCTCCCGTTCCCAGACGCTCAGAGCATGTACAAGAAACAGAAAAAGGAGAAGAAGCGACGTACGAAGGACCAGGAGGAGGAAAACCCTAAACGAAAACATCTAAGACAACCAGGAGGAGACGGAGAAGGAGAAGAGTCGCAAGTAGTTGGCAGGCAGAACGAGCACCTTGTTCTTCGCGCCTGCCTGTTCTTCCTCCTCGCCGCCCAGCCGTCCTCAACGTCGGCAGAGCAGGGTAACCCACGAAGTTGGCTCCCGCCTTGGCTCCGGCCCTCACATGAGTGCTACCATACCGCTGTTCATGTTGCCGAATGCCAAGGCCACTCGCGAGAGAGAGATGGAAAATCCAACGGCGGACTCGCGTGGTCCCACCGCAGCTGTCTGGACCCCACATAAATTTGGTGTTCTAGTGATGAACGAAACTGATTTGTTTCAATGGGTGGATGAGAGTTTTTATGATCGAGAGGATGATGATGATGATGGCTTAATCTCGATCCCGGAAATGTATGAATGTTAATTTGTATTTTTTTACAATTATTTATATTATGTCAATCCCCATGACATGGTTAAAAGTAATTTAAAAGTTAGCATTAGTAGGATCTGGACTACTTAGAATAATTAGAATGGTTTATAAAGTCCGGGGATATTGTAATTTTTGAATAATATTAAGCACGCCACACTTTTGTAGCGTTCAGTTTGGCACTCTTGTATAATTATGTGGTCGAATATTTAATTTATGTCTCAATTCAATGCTCCCAAATTTGAAGATATTAAATCTAATTTGGGTTCCTCTATTTTCTAATTTTTAAGCTAAATAATGAAGAAAATGTGAGAAGTTAAGGGTCCGTTTGTTTGAACAGAAAACTCGCACGAAAAAACTGTTTTTAGGAAAATAATTTTTTGATCATTTGGTACCTTTGAAAACTAAAATCTAGAAAATTGTATCGCCGAAATCCCAAATTTTGGCATCCGTCGTTTTCACGCGGATGCCATTTTCCTGGACATCTACAGTGATGTTTGTGAGACACTATTCATTTAGTTACATTTTTATTTTATTTCCACTCATTTAAGTAGTCTTTTTAAATTTAATTATTTTTTATTAGTTAGTTTAATTTTTCTTTTTATTAAAATATCTATAGAACACTATTCATTCAATTATGTTTTTATTTTATTTCTCCTACTTTATATTGTCTTTGTCAAAGTACTTATTTTTCATTAGTTATTTAAATTTTTATTTTTAAAAAAATATTAAAAAATAAATAAAATAAAAATTGATGAATAGTATTAGTACACAATGAGTATATGACTCTCTATCATTTGCGTGAATCATAAGATCTCATACCTCTCCAACAACTTTATATTTTCATAACAACTAAATAGACAATTACGTTTTTATTTTCACGTAAAAATTATTCTGTGGAAAATTATTTCCTCTTAAACTGTTTTACATGCAACTAAATGGACCCTAAATAGCAACGTACATTTTCTTTCGATAATTTTCTCTAACATGTATGCCAACGATTTTTTTTTCAAAAAAAAATAAAGATCCAACCTTGCGAGCCAAGAGAGGTTCCTCTACAGGTATAACCTGCTGCACACTCAAAGCTTGTTGCATCTTGATTGTTTATTGATTTTATTATTACTATTTTAAGGAAATTAATAATAACAGCTAGATTTGAGATGCAAGTTGATGTGACGTGTTACTCGAGTCGTTAGAGATGTTGAGGTGGAGCACGTCAGGTGTCAAGACTAGAGAGCTTTGAAACGACGCAATCGAGCGGGGCTTTTCTGAGAGCTCAACTATGGTCTCTGATCGAGCTATGGAGGTAGAAGGTGATGGTCAGTGGCGGATCAAAGTAGGGTTTAATGAAGTCACGAGATTTTATTAGATTTCTTAATTTGTTTTAATTTATTTTCAAATTCAGATTTAAAAGATTTAAAACTCTTAGGATGACCACATTGAATCTAGGGGGAGTGATCCCATTGGACTAAAAATAGTCTAGATGATTTCATTGGCCAAAATTTTTGTATTCGCCACTGAATTTGACCCGTAAGAGGAGTAAGAAGTCAAGGGCCTCTCGATTGGGAAAAAAATCTTCGATACTTAAATTAGACTGTTTAGCAAATTAATTAAGATATTAATGAGCAGTTCATGCGTACTTGAAATTGGTGAATACAAGAGTCTTTTTTGAGGGAGTCCAATTCCTTTCAAAATATGAGAGGACCAAACTTCATAAATATTAGTGAGAGTTTTACAAAAAAAAATAAAATTTGAAACTTTATCACATTTTGATTTAGACTTTTTTCTAAAACACATACAGTCCCACCTCCAACCCTACGAATACTTATAGAGTCTGTTCGACTCTTTTTGGAGGGTGTGGTGGCTATTTCTAGCCACCTAGGCCCATCATGGCCCATTTCTACCCTGCAGACAGGCATGGCCCCCTGGCAGCACGGCACGTGTCTTCGGGAACAGCTCGAAGATCCCGAACGCAGCCTCCACGCCTGAGCGCCTTCAGGGTTCCGAGGGCGGTCTCCGGACACCCCTCATCCTATTCGGTCTAGGCACTACCTACCGAACAGGAGCAGTCACCGAGCATCAGGTATGCCCTACTGAACAGGCTACCTGCTCGGTATCCTCTTCCCAGGAGCCTCCAAGCAACTCTTCATCTCCTTGCGACGGTTACAACGACTGCACGGCACGCGCCCCACGTTCTTGGGGGGCATTAACTGCAGAGCCCCTCAACGCGTAACTCCCCGCCAAGGGCGCTAACTGACGCACCCTTCAGGGGCTGTCAAGGAACGTTTCGCCCCACTCCCTCAGGTGGTCTGACTATAAAGGGCTCAGGTAACCTCCATGCAGAGGTACGTGATCTTACACACACTGCCCTCGCGTAACACACACGAGAACCCCCATTCCTTTAGACCTTCGCAGTCCTGCACTGACTTAGGCATTGGAGGGCTCTCCCGATCTTCAAACGGGCCCCCCTGATCCTGTTCTGGTTTTGCACGCGTCTGTCCGCACCAGCGATCGTCTTCCCTCTTCCAAGTGGAGGCATGTTTGGCTCTAGCCCAAATAGGAAAACACCCTCACACTTTTGGCGCCGTCTGTGGGAAGGACATTGGCCATGGCTCACGGACGATCCTCGTACCAGAACGTCGGGAGCCGAATGATGAGGTCCCGTCAGTGCGGGCAGACTCTCGTCAGCGTGTTCCCCCTGTCGATGTTGCCATCATCCCCGCCAGTGTAACGGAGATGTGCCTGTCATCACCACGCCGCAACCGCCCTGGAGGTAGCAGAACTCCGGGGACAGATGCAGCACCTGACGGGGATTTGTCTAGGTCTCCAAGCCCAAATGGCTAGACAGCCAGCCTCGCAGCCTCCCTGCCGCCGGAGCATCAGACGGAGTCATCTCACCGACGATCTCGCACCCCTCCCGCGCCGCTGGGGTAGCAGGTGGATTCGCCGCGACGGTCGCGAACACCGAAGCGCCGCGGCCGCTCACCCCGCCGCTCCGCGGTAGCTCCGCATCCTGTGCGGTCCGTTGTAGGAGCCAACTCCCACAGGTCTGGGCGTGAGGCTTCTTCGCCCTCCGACCAGGAGTGGCCAGATGCCTGCGCCGCGTCTTCTACCTGGAATGTCATGTAAACACGATGGTCCAGCGAGCAGAGGGCAAAGCTCCCGCGGAGGATGACCTAGACTTCCGCTCCCCATTCATTGTGAAGATTCTGGGGCTCGGGTCTCTCCCAAGCTCCCCCTACCTACCATTGAGCCATATGATGGCACCACCAACCCCGCGGACCACTCCACGAGTTCGAGTCACATATGGTGTTCCACAGAGCTTCAATGCGGCCAAGTGCCGGGCTTTCCGGCACCCTCAAAGAAACCTCTAGGGCATGGTTTGAAGCCCTCCCTGTCGGTTTCATCTCCTCCTCCACCAGCTGAAGAAGTCCTTCCGGGACAACTTTCTAGGTGGGAGGTCACAACCGCGCACCACCGCCTCTCTTTTGGTTGTTCGCCAGAAGAAAGGCGAGGCGCTATGGGACTTCGTCAAGAGGTTCCAGACTGAAGCGCTCCGCATCCCTCGCCTTGACGTCCCCTAGCCACCAGTGCCTTTATCCAAGGCACTCGCGATGGTTTCCTTCATAGGACACTCGGTGTGCAGCAGCCCTCCACTCTGGCCAAGCTACTCTCTATCACCCAACACCACGCAGCTTGTGAAGAGAGTCTAGCTGCGGGCCTAGCAGAGCAGGGCGAGCAGTCAGACAAGAAGAGGCCCTCCGACAACGGTTCCAACCGTGATAGGAAGAAAGGTCGGCGCAACGAGGACTCACCACACCGACCGCGCCCCTTCACCGACTACACCCCACTCACGGTGGCGCCCGAACAGATCCTGACGGAGATCCACATAAGCCCTATGTTCGGTGGCCACCGAGGATGCGCTCCGACCGTCGGAGGCGCAACCAAGAAAAGTACTGTCGCTTCCACTGCGACCACGCCCACGACACTTTCGAATGCCGCCAGCTTAAGGACGAGATTGAGTCCCTGATCAAGCGTGGGTACCTTGGACAATACGTGTGCCAGAATGAAAACCGACCCAGACGCCGAGAGCGGACTCCCGAGCAGCCGATCAACAACGAGCCCACCGGGCAGGAAATCAACGTGATCGCGGGAGGCTTCGGCGCAAGAGGAGAAAGTACTCAAAGTCGACGCGACTACACTCGGCGAGTAAATATCGTGGACAGGCCCCCAACGCCTCGACCAGTCCCTTATCCCCCTAATCCCGCACGTGCACAGTCCGAGGAGGCTATAAGCTTCTCGGACGAAGATCTTGTAGGAGTTTCCACTCCGCACACTGATGCGCTGGTAGTTTCTGCCACCATCAACCATTGTACTGTGCGCGGATTCTGGTGGATAATGAAGTGCCTCTGACGTATTGGCGTACGATTGTTTCCTTCTCATGGGTTTGAAAGCCGACCAACTTACCCCAGTAGAGTCACCTTTTTGGCTTTTCGGGGGTTTCGGTCCAACCCATGGGTCGAGTGCGCTCTCGATCACTCTCGGGATGGCCCCGAAGAGTGTGACCAGATAGGGACTTCTTGGTCATTAGGATATGCCTGGTATAACGCCATTCTCGGCAGGGGCCTGATCGGCTGGCTCAAGGTGGTACCTTTGTCTCTCCATCAGAAGATGAAGTTTCCCACTCCGTGTGGGATCGGCAAGGTGCTTGGATGCCAGCGTGAGTCTCGACGGTGCTATGTCCTTTCTTTAAGAGACAAGCAGCCTCTCACAGCCCTGGCACCTGGGCCTCCGCCAGCTAATCAGCCTTCTACCAGTCGGGGGACTTCTGCCGAGGACCTGCTCCCAGCACGAATTGACGACGACCCCGAGCATGTCCTCTACATTGGTGCCTCGCTTGCAGAAGCCGAGCAGCAATGCTACAAGGCTTTCCTGGTAGCCAATTTGGACGTGTTTGCGTGGTCGGACGATGAGCTACGGGCATCCCTCCAGAAGTGATGGTGCATCGCCTCCGCTTGGACCCTAGGGTCCCACCAGTTCAGCAGAGGAGGCGACTAGTCAACCGAGAACGGCAGACCGTGATCCAGGATCACGTCGTCAAAAGTCGAGCTGTCGGGCTCCTCCGGGAAGCCCAATACCCGAAGTGGATCTCCAATGTGGTCCTTGTGCACAAAGCCAACGGCAAATGGCGTGTGTGCATGGACTACAAAGATCTCAACAAGGCTACGCCCAAGGACAATTTTCCTCTGCCACGAATTGACCAGCTGGTAGATGCCATGTCCGGGCACGAGCTTCTCAGCTTCCTGGATGCTTACTTTGGTTATCACCAGATCAGTATGCACCCTCCGGACTAGGACGCCACCACGTTCATCACCGACCTGGGTTTATACTGCTTCACCAGGATGCCCTTTGGTCTGAAGAACGCAGGCGCTACATACCAGCGGCTAGTCAACAAGATGTTTGAACAGAAAATTGGGCGGAACATGGAGGTCTACGTCGATGACATGCTGGTCAAAACGCTTCCGAGCACAGACCACATCTCTGACCTTGAAGAGACCTTTGCCATTTTGTGGAGGTACAATATGAAGCTTAACCCAGCCAAGTGTGCGTTTGGTGTACGCTCGGGTAAGTTCCTTGGCTTCCTCGTGTCAAATAGGGGAATAGAGGCCAATCTCGAGAAGATCCAATCCATACTCGAGATTGGCAGCCCCAAGACGGTGCGCGACGTCTAACGCCTCACTGGACGCCTCGCTACACTCAACCAGTTCATGTCCCGGGCGGCGGAAAGGAGCTTCAACTTCTTCAAGTTGCTGCGAGGCTCCAAAGGCTCCTCACAGCAAGGGGGGCGTGTACGGTGGACAGAAGACTGTGAAGCTGTCTTCACCGAGCTGAAGGTGTACCTGGCAGCCCCACCTGTTCTCTCAAAGCCTGTGCTCGGAGAACCTTTATTCATGTACCTTTCGATCACCGAACACTCTGTCAACGCAGTACTGATCATAGAAGAGGCGGGGGCACAACATCCAGTTTATTACATTAGTAGGGTCCTTCAAGAGGCTGAAAGAAGGTACCCTCGACCAAAAAAGGACGCCTCATCTGCATGCGCCATCCTCTCGTCTGCCTCAAGGACCGGACTCTCCACAGGGACAGCCATGTCCCTTTCCACCTCCTGCGCAGCCACTCTGTTGCTGGACACCTCAGTAGTTGCCGCCTTCGTCGCAGTGGGCCCTCGGGGCATGGCCGCCCCCACTTGCCCTGCTGCCCCTGCTCGAGCTGTGGCGGACCCCTGGGGCGTTGACGGCCTCCATCGGATTGGTCACTTATGATGACCAACCCCGACCTCGAGCCCCCCCTTTTCACAGTCGGGGGTTGTGTGTTACTGGCAGTGCTCAGTCACATCTTCTCGGTCACTTTTATCAACTTGCACTTCTTCCGCACAGCGAGCTAGGGTACCTCTTCTTCCTCTTTCTGCTCGACCTCCTTTTCGGCAGCCGGCCATGCAGCCTTCTTTGCCCTCTTGAGGCCGGCTTCCTCTCGAAGACTTATCTTCAAAGGCTTCTTACTGGCGGCCCGCTTCTTAGAAGGGCGGCTCAGCGCAGAAGCAGGGGGAGGACCGCCTGCGGTTACCGCCACGTACGCTGCGACGGTGATCTGCTCGGTGTACAGGGCCATGTCCTCCCCGTCCATGCCAGTAGCCAGTTCCTTAGCACTTGCACGAAGAGAAAAAGTGAGGGAGACGGTCCCTAAACAGAAAATATTCGGAGATGAGAACCTCACTTACTCCATGCTTGGCTAAGCCCATGCTTGACAAGCTGGGCCTCCGTTATATACTCCTCTGCCTTCTCCACGAAGATGTTGCCGAGGCGGTTTGCGTCCTTCGCCGCTGCCTGAATCAGCATGGGGTAGGCATCCTTAGAGCGCGTGTCTTTAACTCGTGTGGGGAATCCCCACTCCGGCGCCCCCTCGTTGCGCGTGAGGAAGAGCATCCGATGCGTCCACCCCTTGTTGTTGGAGTACTTCGGGGAGAACTCGATCTGCATCCTGTTCGGCATGTGCTTGGTGTAATAGATGCAGTAGCCGGTCCCCGGCGATGAAGTCAGGCTGAACTGACTTCGGAAGAGGTCCGTCATTGGTTCGATCCCCCGCACCTTGCAAGAGATGCAGAAAGTGCATATTGTATGCCAGGAGTTGGCGTTAGCTGGACAGGGCTATGCCTCAAACATTCAGGAGATCCCGAGCCACCGCCAGCAAGGGTAGATGGAACCCGGCCTCAAGCAGGTCTTGAGACATTGCTATACACCCGGGCTTCTGCAGGAAGTATGTATCTTCCTCCTTCGCGAGGACAATATCGTACTCCGGCCCGATCCTGTATCGCTCCCGAAGACCCTCGAAGAACCAGTACATCGTCCGCTTAGGAGCTTCCGGCGCTGCAGCACTCACTCCGGCAAGGCCACGGCCTTCCCCCTCTGCAACATCGTCGGAAATGGAGGAAGAAACGACGAGGGAAAGCGATGGGGTGCAGGTGCAAAGTCGCGAGCTCGCGAGGAAGAAGACGAGCACAGCGTCGGGACGAAGATGGAGATGAAACTTTTCGAGGGCGTGGGACTCTGCTTTTGCTCTGCCTTCCTTTTAAGGAAAGAAAGGCGCGAAAGTCGAAAGCGAAAAGGGCAGTTCGATTTCGAACGACCCGCCGTGTGTCCCCCGGGCGACACGTCACTCCTGTGATGATGACTTTCTTCTCGTTCTTGAGGAGGAACACCGAGCGAAGTCACCCAAATGACCGTTCATGATGCCGAAGTCAGCATCGCATTTAATGCAAAGAGACAATCGGGCAGGCCTCCTCTCTCAAGGCACTCTGGACACCGAGTACGCCTGAGAGAGAGGGGGGCAAGTGTGGTGGCTATTTCTAGCCACCTACCCATCATAGCCCATTACTACCCTGCAGACAGGCGTGGCCCCCAGGCAGCACGGCACGTGTCTTCGGGAACAGCTCGAAGATCCTGAACGCAGTCTCCACGCCTGAGCGCCTTCAGGGTTCCAAGGGTGGTCTCCGGACACCCCTCATCCTGTTCGGTCTAGGCGCTACCTACCGAACATGAGCAGTCACCGAGCACCAGGTCTGGCCTACTGAACAGGCTACCTCTCGGTATCCTCTGCCCAGGAGCCTCCAAGTAGCTCTTCGTCTCCTTGCAACAGTTACAACAACTGCACGGCGTTCACCCCACGTTCTTGGGGGGCATTAACTGCAGAGCCTCTCAACGGGCACCTCAACGCGTAACTCCCCGCCAAGGGCACTAACCGACGCACCCTTTCAGGGGCTGTCAAGGAACGTTTCGCCCCACTCCCTCAGGGTCCTTGACTATAAAGGGCTCAAGTAAAACTCCATGCAGAGGTACGTGATCTTACACACACTGCCCTTGCGCGACACACACGAGAACCCCCATTCCTTTAGACCTTTTGTAACACCCCAGAAAATTGTATTTGTTAGAAAACATGAATAATATGATTATTAGACTTGATTATTATTATGAGTTTGAAATAATTAATATCTGGGATTAATTAGCATTAATAAATGTTACTCCAGTGTCGTACTCCGAGATGCGCGCTCCGACAGGGCGACACCGAAAAACTGTAACGAAAATAAAATATGAGAATACCATAATTCTTAAAAAATGTGGAGATATTAGAAATATAAATATCCGGAGTTGTTGACGTGCGGATATCGAGATTAAGCCGACATAACTATTTTTCGGGTGATTTTTCACCCAGTAGAAATAAAATCTAAAAATCAAACTAAAATCGTCATAATTTGTAAAACCCTCACATTAGTCTATGGTTGAAATTTTAACACAAACGGGCCCCGTTTAAATACATAAAAATATGAATCATTAGGCTAGCCGAATTAAGGGCCAATTACGGTGATGAATTTTCTGGGAATTATCTTTGCCTACGTGTGAGCAGCTGGGGAAGCTACCTCACTTAAGTAGGAATCTTACACGTTAACTCCATAGGTGTAAGCCCAAGGGAGCTTGCATGCTAAACGTGACCTCAGGTGGTTAAGGAGGTTTTACCCCCCAACACTTGTGGGCATACGTGCCCTTATGCATGGAAAGGCTTGGGGCTCTAAAACCATCCATGTAACCAGCATGCTAACCTTCCCAGTAGTTGTTCTTGCATCCACCCCTGTTCTTGCTGTTTCTTTTGCTGCCATTGTTGTGTGGGAGCTGCTACTGCTGAAGCTGCAGCCTCCACTGGTCGTGCTGAGGAGCTACAAGTTGTGGTTGTTTGTGGACAGCAACGACTGCACCCTAGTTTCATCTTCTTCCTGTTGGCTGTGAACCTTTCAAAGGGAAGGCCTCATCTTCTTCAAGTCAGGTAGAATTCTTTTCATTTCTCTTTCAATCTTACTTAATTGACTTGTTAGGAAACCTCTTGTGTATGTGGTTCCCTCCTCAAACTGTTGCTTGACTCTATAAACACTCTTAGAAGTGTATGTTTATCCTGTAGAATTTCTTGTTGAATACCTAATTGTTGTTATAGGAGTGTTCCTCCAGTATCACGTTGTGTTAAGTTTTAAGCTAACCTAGGATTCTCTTCCTACTCTTCTCCTTTTCTTCTTACATTTCAACCTAGCTCAAGTAGGTTGAAGTGATCATGTACCATGTGTATGTTGTTTTCCAGATTCCAGAACTAGTTCCACGATAGGAATTAAACTTTCCATCTTGTTAAATTTAGTGTTTGGCCAATGGAGACAATACATTCCTTTTTCTTCCATCATAACTTGTGTAACTCCGGAATCATGTTGACCATTTATGTGAACCATATCCCATGTTCTTTCTTTCACTTTCTTATCATGTTAGCTTGGTTCTTGAGGCTGAGATTATGCTTGGCTAAAGTCATAATCATGTTAGGAGTTATAATAGCACAATTTATAGATGGTTTTAATCGTTTTCTAAAAGTCCACACAGCACCTGTCGACAGCCCCGCTTCTAGCTGTCGACAGGGCCATCTTTCCAGACCCAGAAAAATGAAACCTGACAGGGGCTGTCGACAGACACCCCCATGGCTGTCGACAGGCACTATCAGGATGACATTTTCAGCTTATGTGAATGTCATACATGTCGACAGATACACCCTGGCTGTCGACAGGCACAACCAGTTTTGAATTTCAGCACTTACTTTGACTCATTTCTTTATCGGAATTACACCCAATTGATCTAGCTAAATGCTTACCCATTTCTAGATGTTTCTACCACCTAAACACCTACTAAAACCAATCAAGTTTCCTTTCTCTTTACCATGAATCATCCCTTAAAAGTTCCAAACATAATTGATCTTGTGAGATCATCAACTTCTGTAATCAATGGAGGAACAAAGTTCCTAAGTTCTTGTGTGTGAACCATGAGTGAATCCTTGTGTGTCCTTGATCCATTACAATGATGAATGTGTTATGATGACAAGTTGTGAGTTTTTGGACTCGTTTGAGAAATATGCCAGGCAAATAAAGGGCTGGTTCAGTCCTGGGGGGAGCGCCCGAATTCGTCAGTGGCCGTGCGGGGGCGATGAGGACTCGTGAATGTTTGCATACATCAATTCGTGTTTGATTAGTCATCACATCATGCTTGTGTGTGTGAAAATGTGTGATTCTGAATTCAAGTATTATTCTGAGTTATTAATTTTGCCTCTAAACCATTCTTGTTCTATATGTGCTGTGGAAGTGACTCATTCGTTCATTATCTTGAACACTCAATGCTAGCAATCTATACCTGTTCTTACCTTGAGTATATACATCTGAATCCTTTCTATTTAAATAAATTGAGTTCTACTGGGCTAGTTGGCTCATCAAATCCCACTTTTTCAGGTAATCTACAGTTCTACAAGGCTGGACTTCGGGAATTGTGTGTGGAGAGACCAACCTTGGCGGCATTTTATTTTTAAGATTGTAAATCAAGAACCATGTAACACCTATTGATTGGTGAATAATAATTTTTATTTAGTGAAGCCTCTGAGCAAATTTACTGTTTAATTATTTCAATTTTACCCTTGATTTCTCGTTCGCTCACATTCCGGCATTTATAGATATATTAAATGACGGGACGTGACACCTTCGCAGACCTGCACTGACTTAGGCATCAGAGGGTTCTCTCCGGTTCTTCAACCGGGTCCCCCTGATCCTGTTCTGATTTTGCAGACGTCTGTCCGCACCGGCGATCGTTCCCTCTTCCAAGTGGAGGCCCGTTTGGCTCTAGCCCAAACAAGAAAACTCCCTCACAGAGGGATATGATCCTATCTCATCCCCCACCCCTCTTTTCTCCCACATCACAAGTCTATATGGGTCATAACACGATTATATGGCTGAATAAATAAAAAGTTAAAGAACATTAATGAATTGATTATCTTTGAACAATTCTAACCAGACTCAGTCTATGTTCTTATTAGAGAGTGCTTTTAAGAAGAATAAGCTCATGATCTTGCAAAGTAGCCCAATGAAGGACTTCACACTTTGGCACATGCGATTTTTTCGTAATGACAAGCTGTGTGAGAATTCTATTTTCAATCAGAAATGTAACACCCGTCTAAGATGGGTGCCTCACTATTATTCCTCTCATAAATCTATTTTCGGAGAGATATGACCAAGTAGATGAGGAAGAAGAACGTTGTTTTGCCCTAATCTTTGTCCTCGATTCCTTCTTCACCGCACTTTCTTTTGACACCGCTCATCTATGTAAATTTTAGAATTTATCCTCCATGGTTTAGGGTTCTTCTTTTTGTGTTGATATATAATCTCTTAGCGCCACTTTGGTAATGGGTTAACTCAGAGTTAACTTTAGATAATTCAGAGTAAACTCAAAAAGTACTTTGGTAGTATATAAAATTTAACCTACATTTAACTGAGTTAGATCAGGGTTAACTCTGAGTTAATCTAGGTTTTCTCAACCCACCTCCAAGGGTCGACTTTAGTTAACCCACCCCTAACCTACCCCATTTACCCCTCCCATACGCGTCCTCCTGAAAAAGCTGCAGCGGCTGTGACGATGACATCCCCCTCCCGTGAAAGTTTCTGCCATCCCTCCCCTCCTGCTTCCTCCCGCCGTCGCAGAAGAGGCTTCCTCCCACGAAAGTATCCGCCATCGCTCCCCTCCTACTTCCTCCTGTCATCCCAGAAGAGGCTTCCTTCCACTGTCTCAGAAGGCTTCCTCCCGGCATTGCAGTAGAGGCTCCCTCCGGCTTCCTCCTGTCTCTGTCGATCCATCGGACACCCCCTTTCGCCCGTGACAAGGATTCCTTGTGGGAAGCTTTCCACCATCGCCGTGCGAAGCTTTTTCCTTTTGGGCTCCCGTCGTTCCGATCTGGTGCTGAGGTCGTGCCCTATCTATCTAGCTGCAGATTCCTCTGTGCGGCGCATGAACTACTCCATGTGCTTCTGGTTTCTGCAGGAGGACCCCATGGTAGCCTAAGTTGTCAACTCCCCCATCGTCGCTCGTGATGCTTGCTTCATACAGGAGTCACCTCCTCCGGCTTTAACTATACCGTTCGTTGCCCCTTTCTTCACCCTGGTAAGTATGAATTGATTCCCTGTGATGATGACATGTGCCCTACCCGTGACTGTACCCTTCCTTGCCCCTTTCTTGAACCTGGTTTCGACGGATTGTGTATAAATCCCCAACGCTGTCTATTTCTCACCATCTTGCGAAAGTGCTCTTGTTCAGTTGAAGCTGTTGTTGGGGTGAGTTCTTGACCATTTTCATTTTTTTATAATGTTTGAATTTTTGACTAATTACGGGTTCTTTTTTAAATCTGGGTGCGTTAATGACCATGGGAGGATTCTTCAGATTGTTCCTGCCTTTCAGAAAGAAGGTTAGATTTCTTATACTCCCTCTGTTTGGCCTATCTATAGGTTCTTGTGGTTCCTTTATGTTCCCAAAAATTCTTTGAGGAGTGAACCCTTTAGAAACGCTGCATTTTTTTTTTTGTTATCACCGCTTTATCCATGTATGCATTTTTTGTTAATATATGGGTCGTTGTGGTTCCTTTCCTTGTTTTCCAAACATGCTTCATGTTGCCAATGGTATACTTAAGAGTTCTTATTATCACTGCTTTATCTATTTTATGCATATAGAAGAGCTGCATTTTTTTACATGTTCATCTCCTTACTAATATATTAAGTACAGACCAAATAGGCTTCTTTGACAGATTTTTTTTTTTGAAACTCCTTTTTGGTTTGGTCTATATCCAAGTATGCATTTTTTGTTCATTTCTACCTATGGTTCTACTGCCTATCTGCCCTCTTCCTGCTTCCTGGCTAAAATTTTTATTAGAAACTCATTGTGGTTATGGTTATATCCATGTATGGGTTGTTGTGGTTCCTTTATCTTCCCCTCTTCATTTGCTGGCTATTTTTTTTTTTTAGAGTCATATACTTCCACGAAATTATTTGAGGCCTTTAACTTCTAGTTTGGTTTTCCTTGTTTTCCAAAAACTTTCATGTTGCCAGTTGTATAGTTATGATTTCTTGTTATCACTGCTTTATCTATTTTAATAATATAGAAGAGCTGCATTTTTTTACCTGTTCATCTCCTTATTAATATATAAGTATAGACCAATAGGCTTCTTAGACAGAATTTTTTTTAGAAACTCCTTTTTGGTTTGGTCTATATTCATGTATGTATTTTTTGTTCAATCTACTTATGGTTCTACCAGTTGTCTGCCCTCTTCCTGCTTCCTGGCTAAAAATTTTATTAGAAACTCATTTTGGTTTTGGTTATATCCATGTATGGGTTGTTGTGGTTCCTTTCTCTTCCCTTCCCCATGTTCTGGCTATTGTTTTTTTTTTTAGAGTCATATATTCTACGAAATTGTTTGAGGTCCTTAATTTCTGGTTTGGTTTTCCTCTTTTCCAAAAAACCTTCATATTGCCAATGGTAAACTTCTGCTTTTTGGGTTCCCTTCTTGTGTTTAGACCCACCTTTACTATTGCCAGTGGTAAACTTATGCTTTCATGTTATCACTTCTTTATCTATTTTAAGCATATAGAAGAGCTGTATGTTTTTACCTATTCATCTCCTTACTAATATATTATGTACAAACCAAATAGGCTTCTTTGACAGAAATTTTTTTTAGAAACTACTTTTGGTTTGGTCTATATCCATGTATGCATTTTTTGTTCAATTCTACCTATGATTCTACTGCTTGTCTGCCCCCTTCCTGCTTCCTAGCTAAAAATTTTATTAGAGATAGTAGTAAAGAATTAACTCCCCTCTCCCCTTTCCTTGCTGCGGCTCCCTCTGCTTCACTTTCCTCCCAAAGCAACCTTGTCTTTTTCTTTTCCCTTTAATCTCACTCCACTCTTGTGGACTTCAACAACAATCTGGTTTTCCAAAAATACATTTTTTATGGGATGCAGGGACAAGGGGGCTAAAAGGAGTTTGGGGGAGGAAAGGAACTAATTATGGAAGGGTGGTAGCCCTCCTGCTAGCTGCTGCTTGCTCCCTGTGCTATTTACCATCTGTACTGTCTGGTTTTGACCGGCAAATTGTTGGACAGAAACAAACAGAGAAAGGGGAGAGGAACAAAAAACTAAGTAGGTGGCTTGACTAATGTAAGGTGAGTGTGAGGGGACACAAAGTAGAGCAGCTAATGCTCAAGGGGGTCTTAATTGCATGGCCTAGTTTTAGATTGTGTTTGATCATAACAGTTTTGTTGGATGCTGTTGTAGCATCAATTCAGTGTGATCTAATATGGCTGCATTCAAATTACTTTTTATGATCCCCTTCACCCATGCATGCCCCTGTGAATGACCACACACAGCTTATTATTCATGTGACTATAACACATTTGAGAAGTAGATTATGTTTTTACAAGAACATATACGTCATATCCAAAGACCTACAAGACAACGTAGGTTTTACGTGGGATGATGAAAAATCAACATTTGTCGGCAACGACATTATGTGGGATGCATACAATGAGGTTTGTAGTTCACAAATATTCTTGTAGGTATGAGTAAAAGGTCTTTAAATACAAATCACTAATTCCTTATTCCATTTGCAGTTCAACCTGCTGGCTTTATGGTTTAAGGGAAGGAGCTTGCCATTTTATGTTGACATAGTCCAATTATTTAGTGAGTCTGAGGACCCATGACTTGATGACTTGTTAATTTATGATGTGTTTGTTTGTTAAAAATGAAGGCACTGTCCTTATTCTTATGTTTCATGTTTAAAGTCTAACTGTAATTATATTGACTTCTTGTTGTGTCATCATGCTATTTTAAATTAGAAAACTCAGTGCTTATGTCCATGGGAAAGGGTCGATCACCAAATTGGACGTTGTGACAAGACAGGATATTGTTAGATTTGTTGATTGATGTTTACCATAAAAATTATGGTAGTCAAGGCACATTCAAAGCACATGTCTTTCAAGACATTTTGGATCGGTTTAGTAGCACTGCCAATGTGAGAAAGGATAAAGATTGTTTAAAGAATCGTTGGAGGAACATAAAGAAAATATACCACATCTCGAACAATTGCGTACACGATCTGGATGGGGATGGGATGACGAACAAAATTTACCTGTTGCACCTGACAAAGAAAGCATATAGGCGGAAATTGTGGTAATCTAGCAAGTAAAATATAGTCCAAACTACACATTTTGTCTAGCACATTTAAATGACTTTTTTTAATCCACAGTCCAATTCTGAATTCAAAAAGTATGTGGACAAACTATTTCTATACAAAAGACAACTGGACATATTATATGGAAAGACAACTGTTCGGGGCAGTCATTTCATGGGCTCAACCCAAGAAGTAGATGTGGAGGGTAGACGTTCTTTTGGAGATGATGATAGTGTTGGCCGAGAGCAATTTAATGCTATGGGATTAGAGTCAAGCCAATTTTATTCAATTGATGGTGACAATTTCAACCCTTTAGACTTTCCATCATCCTCACAACCAAATACTCCATCACGACTAGTTGGAGAAAAGACACCGATAAGCATTCATCTAGTGGAAGATAAGGCAACATCCCCAGCTAGAAGGAGGAACGATCATGCATCCACGTGTTCTCGAAAGAGAAAGAGCAAGAAGTCATTTGATCCCAACTTACTATCTCAATATTGTATGATGAACAATGAGCGCATCAATATGGTTCGGACTTTATTTCCTAGTTCATCTACCACGTCATCCACAACACAAGAGCAATACACAATGAGAGAATGTGTTGTTAGGATGAAGTCTTTGCCAGGATACAACCAGCAACTTCTATTCCTAGCATCGACCCTCTTCGAGAAGCCTTAGAAGAGAGCATGGTTCATGGCTCTTGATGATGAGGATGCTTTAGCATGGATCTTGAATGCAACTTCTTGAGATGTTCGCCATGTTAGTCCTTCATGTTTGTCTTTGCCATTTGTGTTTGTTTTTGTCATTTTAGTATCATGTTTTTGTAACTTCATCCTAGTAACATGTATTAGCGACATCATTTGCTTTTTTAATTCTGTATCTCGTACAAGTTATCCCTCTTCTACTCCTATGTAATTTTCACTATGCATATGAGTGTCCACCTTATGGTATTGCAGGCCAGTAGGCATTCTGAAATGGGCAAGTATATGTGCTATGTAGTTTGGGTTGGTCGTCAATTGGGAATATACCACACTTGGTCTAATTGTTATGCCCAGGTAAATGGATACCCGGGAGCAAAGTTTAAGGGATTCTCAAACTTAGAAGAAGCGCAACATGCTTACTATGGAATGGTTGTACGTGGATCTACGTCTCAAGTACAAAGAAGATCTACCTATGCACCTAATGACTCAGTTACCCGTGCACGAAGAAAATCGGAATGCCATGGCCTGAACAATGACATTGCCATACTTATTATGTTGATGATATTGTTCCTTATTTTTCTGATCTTCTTAATGTTAGTTTTCATGTTCATTGTATTTTAAGAAACGCAGCTGACTACTTCATGCTACTTGTCGTGTTATTTCATTTGTAGTGACTTCTTCTATTTTTGAAGATAATTATCATGTTTATCTAAATATTAGGACATTCTGTTGATGTGGACGCATTAGTACGGGAGATCCTTTGTGAGGAGAATGCCCTCTTTTTAGCCATCGATGAAGCAATTGCGGATGAGATTTTTGAATCAAATGAGGAACACAGTGTCCCAAGGCCTATGCACACAAGTAGTCATAGTGGACACATTTGGATTCATGAGGTTCTGCAGGGACATGAACGACGTTGCTACAACGTGTTCAGACTACATCCCACAACGTTCATGAAATTAAGAGACAAACTTATGGAAAGAGATCTTGTACGTGATTCCCGTTATGTCACAGCAACGGAGAAACTCGCAATTTTCATGTATGCAATGGGTCATGGTGTGGCATCCGGAGCTATGTGCGAGCATTTTCAACACTCTTCTGAGACAATCAATAAGCACGTCCGCGAAGTCACAACAACGTTGGCTTCCCTACGCTTCAATTACATAAAACTACCAACTTTGACTGATCCTGTGCACCCCCGTATCCGACATGATGATAGATTTTATCCTTACTTCAAGGTAAAAATTGGAATTTTAAAATTAAAAGACCTCATTTTTCTTAAGATTCTCATTTTCACTTTGTATTTAGGATGTCATTGGAGCATTGTTGGTACCCACATCCCAACGCATATATTGCGAGAAAAATAAGCATAGTATAGGAACCACAAAGGAGTGATCAGTCAAAATGTCATGGGGGTTTGTGATTTTGACCTTGTCTTCCAATATGTGGGGGTCGGTTTTGAGGGAGCAGCTGCTGACATGGCTGTCCTCAGGAGGGCTATGGATGTAGGTGGCTTTCACATTTTGGAAAGTATGATTATCCATTTATGACTACCCACGTATATTTCGTTTAACGTAAAATGTGCTAATGTAATGTGTTAATATCTCATAGGAAAGTATTACTTAGTGGACTCAGGATATGGAAACACTACTCAATTTGTGGCTCCATATCGTGGGGAAAGATACCATATCCAAGAATTTCAAGGACGTGGCAATGCACGGTATAAGAACATGAGAGACAAGTTCAACCATCGTTACGCCCAACTTCGCAATTGTGTGGAACGTGCATTTGGGGTGTTGAAGAATAGATTTCAAACATTGAGAGAGGGGAACTGTTATCCATTTCGTACAACTGTTGATTGTTATTGCATGTTGTGTTGTGCACAATTTTGTCCAACGTCAACAAGGCGAGGTTTTTATTTTAACTTAAGTCATGAAGGAGGTAGGGAGGATGAAGATGATGAACCTGAGGAAGACCCAAATCTTTCTGTTAGCGCATCTGACATGACGGCAGGAGGAGCTCTTCGAGATGCAATTGCCACACAACTGTGGATGGCTAACTGAGATGTAATTTGACCTATTATCTTAATATTTTGTTTCTATTAGCATGGTTAAAACTTTATTATCCAACTAGTGACTTGTTTCGTGTGTCATTATTTTTATTGTAATCATATTTCATTGTGCACTTAATGAGTATTTCAACTACATGTAGGTGCAATTTAGGACCTGGAAAAGGACTTTCTCCTGATATATTTAATTGGACAACAAAAAAATGTAAAAACATCATAGGAGACTCTTTGAACGAGGAAGGATGGAACAACGTCCAAAACGTTTTCAACAGGACTTTTGTGTGGCTTGGCCCGTATCACATTTCCTACATCGTTTTACATTCTATCTGTCATTTTATTTGATCGCTCATGATCTCATCAATGTGGTCAATTTTCACTGGGATGACGAGATTAAACAAATATGAGGTTCAGAATTAGCTTGGCAGCAATATCTTGAGGTTTTTAAAATTTTTTACCTATGATGATTATGCATACATATTATTGACAAATTAATTAATTACTGTTTTATTAATCCATTGCAGTTCAACCCATTGACTACAGAGTTCAAAGGAAGGACATTGTCATTACACAATGACCTTGTCAAGTTGTTCAGTAGTTGGGGATCATAAAGACCTTGTGAATTGAACGGTTTTGGGCAATGATGAGTGGACATCCTTATCTAATTCAATGTTGGGATGGTCAAATTGGCAACCCCATTGAAAATGCAGATATATTTTGTGTAGTCAATCTGAGCCAAAAAAATTTGTATTATAAATTATTAAACATGTGATATCACATATATACTTACATGGACAATGATGAGTGGGTATCATTATCCAATTCAATGGTCGGATGGTCAAATTGGCAACCCCATTGAAAATGCGGATATATTTTGTGTAGCCGATCCGAGACGAAAAATTTGTATTATAAATTATTAAACATGTGATATCACATATACTTACATGGGCAATGATGAGTGGGCATCCTTATCCAATTCAATGGTCGGATGGTCAAATTGGCAACCCCATTGTAAATGCAAATATATTTTGTGTAGCCGATCTGAGCTGAAAAATTGTATTATAAATTATTAAACATGTGATATCACATATATACTTACATGGGCAATGATGAGTGGGCATCCTTATCCAATTCAATGGTTGGATGGTCAAATTGGCAACCCCATTGTAAATGCAAATATATTTTGTGTAGCCGATCTAAGTTGAAAATTTTATATTATAAATTATTAAACATGTGATATCACATATATACTTACATGGGCAATGATGAGTGGGCATCCTTATCCAATTCAATGGTCGGATGGTCAAATTGGCAACCCCATTGAAAATGCGGATATATTTTGTGTAGCCGATCTGAGACAAAAAATTTGTATCATATCATATCATACAAATGTTATCCAACATTACTACAGGCTGACAACATTCAAGTAGGAGTCTATGTCGTCAGAGAAGGTACGTTCATATTTCATAAAAAATTATGTTATAATTTTTCATATATTATACTGTCTGTCATGTGACTAACATTACATTCATTTTTATGCAGATTTTATCATGCACGTCAAATAAAGAAGGAGGCCATTAAAATAGTTCCATGTGTAAATTTGAAGGCTGCATTGAGCTTTCCATGTTATGTTGTTAATTATTGTTCAGTAAAATTTGTTACATTTAAAAATTACCATGGAATCAGATCCATGTTATGTTTTTTTTTGCAAAGTTATGTTGTTATATACAGAAACAACATGTGTTGTTAATAAATGTAGAATATTTTGTTGCTACCTAAATGAACATGTACAAATAATGAATGTTGATTGTCCATGATATGTCTTTTTTTTTTCAAAGTTTTGTTGCTACATACGTACAAACATGTACAAATAATGAAAATATAAGAGAAACAGAGGAGGTGCTGTCTATTTTTTTTTTAAATAAATTAATCTTAAAAAAATAGAGGTATCATTAGGGCCTATAATTTTTTATTAAATAAAAGTCATTTTATATAATTTGTTATTATTAATTTTTGTATTGAATTTTCTATAATGTTATAATTTTTCTATGATGAGAAAAAAAAAAAGTACTATCACACCTTTTAGTACTATGTATTTTTAAAGCGATTATTAGAAATTTAATTGATGGTAATATATTCATCCCATTTATAAAATAGTTTCTATGATTAAACTATTTCAAAGAAAGGTACATAATTTAAATGAATAAAGTGTTGGTTCAGGGGTATTTGTGGTATTCTCATCAAAGTGGAAAACGTTAACCCTTCAATGCCAACCAAAACACTCAACAAACATGTAGGTTAACTTCATTTATTCAAGTGAGTTAACTCACTTGTTACCAAAACAAAAAGCGGGTTAGCCATGTATAACTTTGATCCTGAATTGGAGTTAGATAACTCCAACTCATTACCAAAGTGACCTAAATTAGCTATTTCTTCTTTTTGGACTGACCTTCATGTTGCTGGAAGGGTTTTGCCTTTCAAATGTCCTAATTCTCTTGTAGCTGTATGCCGATTCGCTTTTTGCTATATTTCATTAATAAAAGGTAATAATGAAATTGGATTAGATAAATAAGAATATGTACAAGAGTGCTAAATCTACGAGAGAATGGTAGATAACTAAAAGTAATATACATCAGAATAATTAAGAAAAATACTACAAGCTTACATAGGAATGAGATTTTTTAAAATATGAGAACGTTGAGAATGTGCTCGTCCTTCTATATGGCTCTGCAGAATGTAACTAGTATTCACCTTACATAGTTATTTATTCATGTGTGTGAAATAATAGCTAAGCTAGATGGGACTCTCTCTCACATGAGTAGATGAGTGCTTTTACTATTATGTAGACTGGCAGTAAGTATTTTTCATTCCCAATAGCAACATGCACCAGATGGTTCTCTTTTTCAGAAGTGAGGGAAAATAATTCAAAAATAATGTTGAAACAAATATAAATCAATTACACGATGATATTTCCTAAAAAAATAAAAGAAAATCAACCAAGGCATTCTTCAACTTTTCATGTTGTTTTGTTCCAAACAGATGCTGTGACATGCCTCATGTCCCTCCCCATTTCATACTCCTTTGAAATCGATTTTTTGTTAGATAGTGAAAAGAGCAATCATCCACGTGGAAACCAATATACTACCCCCAAAAAAAAACAAAGATACGCGCGATAAAGAAACCTCATTTGGACATATGTATTATCAGAAATATGCTGATCTTTACATACAATACACTTTATTCCCGCACTTTCTGACACAATTTTAAATTTCTCTCTCGGAAAACTTAAAAGTGGAAGAACGCTAGTCCAAGGACAAATTCAAACAACACGCAGCTCAACACATTCGGGATGATTGAAAAAGGCTAGATTATTGAATGGACTTCATCCACGCGATTCTTGATTAAGGGCCAGAGGTAGCCAATAGAGAGGTCACCAATCGGTAAAATATTTGCTTATAGCGCCAACAGAAGAACATCCGTAAGACACGAACGACGATCCAGCAACTGGTATAGAACGAGCTATCTTCTTGACCTGCACAATTATTTCAGAGTATGGATACATCCAGCTTTAGATGGCCAATACATCCAACTGAAGTCGAGACCACCATCCATGTACGGCTAGACGAAAGAAAACTCGTACGAACTCATACAGACAGAAATGAATTAAATCAGGTAAACACCAATGCATCAGGTTTTCACAATGATGATAAATTACTTGCACGTGTGCGTGGGTCCGCAGATTGGCTGGCTCGATGTTAAACTCCCAAGAGATCTGCTTGCTCCTTCGACTTATCATCTAATCACTCAATCAATATATAATCTGCTTGGTGCATCATGTCTGCAGCAGTTGGCGGCAGATTGTGCCTAGAAATGCGTTCTCGAACTTTTGCGTGGGTTTCTGCGTCATGCTGGAACATTGAGACCAACTGCTGAAGCTCCAGCTTCCTAACGAGAACTTGTTGCTCGTTAACAGGTTTCTTTAAACCAAGGTACAGCATCCCAAGACCGATCAAGATGATTCCTATTAAGACAAGAAGTCCAGAAAACAAGCCAAATGCGTATGGTGTTCGCTCAGCTCCTGGTATCCCATCGACATTTATTCCAAAGAGTCCAGTAATGATAGACAGAACAAGGCCGCACCCACCAAAAACAGCTAAATTATGAGTGACACGAAGGCTTCGATCCTGAAATCATCACCAATAGAAATTCCACTAAGGATTAGAAAAGAAACCTCTAAGAAAACTGCTGATTATGCCCATTTTAAATAAGCACATTGCACAAAAATGAGATAAGGGAGACTGAGGTCTAAGTGTCAAATACCTGTAGCCATGCACGAACAGTGCTCTGCATAACGTCTTGTATGGTAAAAAGCCGGCCACGGACAGCTTCTTGCTCCTCCAACATTTCCCTAGTGTTTTTTTTAATTCCCTCCATCATAGCCTTTGCATTGTTTCCCCTCAAATGTTGGAAAAGCTCAAAGATAATCTCCTCTCTTGCATGTAATGACCATTTGACCCTAATAACCTGGCACAAGCATTCCTTACCAAATAACGCTTCTATTTATGTTGCGCTAAACTAAAAGTTGACATGTTCCAAATGTTTCCCATTGTCATTAAATTCTCCAAAAGCTTACGTTGTTACCTAATCTGGAATGAATTTGCCGCACCATGCATAAAGACATCTAAAAGAGAACAATTTCAGAAAGACACATAAAAGTATTCCAAAACCTATAATGAAGCGGTCTTTTCATGATTCCAATTATTGCCCAATAGCCACATACTTGGTGCCAAGTGATTGCTCTCAGAAACTGGCATATTGCTTGTCAATGTTGGCATGCTCACAAAATGATTATGAAGCAGTATGTTTCTATGCCTCTTGACCAGAAAATACATTTCTGTATAAAACATACAGTTGGGTAGCTTACACTGATAATTGTACTTTTTATCCTTCATGATTCTTGTATTTACACAAATTTCTGTTCCAATCTATCTATTCATGCGAAAGGCCCTAAAATCTTTGCCGTTTGATAACTGAGCCTACACCATGGAATTTGTAGGCTAAGTGTTGACAGGATTTCCAAGTCTAGTTAAGTTTCACTAGACAAAGAAAAGGACAAATGGCCCTTGGTAGCAATGCTAAGCACTGGCCATGGACCCATGGAACATGAGAGAAGGATGTGCCAAGGAGCTGATTCCCACCGGCTTTGCTCTCCACCCTTCCATCTACAATTCCTGTGTCATCAGTGACTGCCAACTGCGTAGTTTGTGGTGGGGTGGATTTGAGGAAGACTGTGAAGCCATGGGGTATACAAGTGGGAAGCAGAATTGTGCCACCATGGGGTGCACCAGAGACTTGGGCATTGCATCCTTCAGAATCGAGGGGAACAATACCATGTGCAGAAGGTGGAATTGATGTCATTTGTCTAGACCATCATTGTCCGGTGCAGTGGCAGCAACATCAACCTGATGCCATGTGCATGGGCAGCACTCATGCAATACAACTGCAATGGCAGGACCGTGATCCCATGGGTATGGATCACATGAACATGCCTTCAGATAGGCAGGCCTTGTTATGGGAGCATTCTGGCAGAAAATGCTGGAGAAAACACAAAAATTTGCCACAAACCCCTCCCCACGGCATTCACCATGATAGAAATTGGGTATCATGGAGCTTCTGCAATGGCTTTGTTTGGGTTTTGACCAAGTTCCAGTACATGCAAGGAGAGCCAGAACAAGATGAACAATATTCACACTATGGGCGATGGCATATTAATAGAAGGCAGATGAGTGAAGACTTTAGCACTCAACAACTAGGGGATACATCCAAAATACAAATAGTTGAAGATTTCTACCAAGTGCATGTTGTTGTAACATATTTAAACAAAAAAAAACACAGACACAAGTTCTTCCGATGTTCAAAATTCAGTTGCCATGAAGGTGAAGGCCACACAAACAGAAAGCAGTTTAAGCCTAAGCATCAATCTTCAGATGCGTGCCAAATTACCAACTCAAACCACAATCTGAAATGCAAAGAATCATACTTGAGTTGATAGCCGTCTAATTTCTTGGTTCAGAATTACACTCAGCAAATTCATATCTTCATGATTTCTCCTGAAATTGCAAAAATGTCTTATAAGAAAGCATATTCATTCTAATCAATCTAAGTTCTCAAGGTGAATAAAGAACCATATATTTAAATAAGATCAGAAGGATATCTCATTACCTATTCACAAACTTCAACTCAATTTCATCTGCAGCTCCAAACACATACTTACGAAACAATCTAAAATTAGCATGAAAAGAAGGCAAAACATTAATCAGTTCATATTTACTACCTAGTAAGCATTCATCAATAAGATGGAAACACAAGAAAATGAACAAAGTTACAAAGGTAAAATGTAGGCTGGCTCTGATGTCAAATTTCTAGCTAACAACATTGCAGTGAGACTAAAGTGAGAAACAAAGCGCAAACAAGTTAGTGCAAGGTGGATCAATATCTACACAATACAGAGTACATACACCAGAAGAATTGGATCATATGGTGGACTGTTAGGAAAAGTCATCTTTGACACAAATATATTATGCCACTTTGTGCCATTCTATTAGAATTCTTCATTCATCTTAATATACTTTACTATCTTAATTTACATCAAAAAACTCCATACCGCACATTGAATCTACAAATCCAGATAGTTCAAAGTGATTTCGAGAGCACATGCTCCAGAGCCATCGTCCTCATTTGTAGTTATAGCAGATAAATACTTAGAGCACCAGTAGATTGTCTGGAGTTGGAACTTCCTGTTTATATTAAGTATGCTTCACCGACTCCGTTAGGGCTGATGCTGTGGCTCCATAGAAATGACTAGCTTCATCAGCTTTGTCGGCTTCCTTCCCTGGAGTCCTCTGGGTTTTTTATTCTACGTAAGAGACTATGAACCTCTTCTCTCATCTTTGATTGTACTAACCCTGCTTCATAAATAGAAATAGGTAGTGCATTCCTTTTCCGAATTTCTGAAGGAATTTAAAATACGTGGTTCTGGTCATTTTGATCCAACAGCTGATTCAGTTTTGTAGAAAACCAAGCAGAGCCATAATAAGTAGCCTTCAGAGTTCAGATATTGCCCCGAGCAGACTCTCATTTTACCAAAAGGGAAGGCACAAAGACCTTTAGTTTCCTTTTACACTATGTTCAGAATCATATCCAACTCCCTTTTGCTCCTTCCATTGTAAATGATGGTTGCATGAATCATTTTTCCATCGACCATGAGAAAGAAAATAAATTATCATAGTAACCAAACATGAAGCCATCGAAGGTGGCAGATCCTCTTCCAAACTAGTATCATGTCTGCCATCTATGTATTTAAGTGATAATGCTAATCGGGAAGAAATTGATGGTGGTGCAATCCACTTTCTTTATGAAAAAAAAAGCCAATTGAAACAGATAAAAGGTTCGCAAATCTGCCAAACAAAATTGCCAAAAAAGAGTTCCATAAAAGAAGTAAAGCCTGCTGCATGCAACACCCACACTGCATTTGAGGGCCTATGTCTAGAGAAAGAGAGGAAAGAGGGACTGGGAGGGCTGTACAGTGGCCAAGCATCCACCCCAACATTTAGCCTCCTATGAGATCAACTACAGAAGGTGCAAAAAGTGGGATTGAATTAGAGTTAAAGTAAAATTAAGAATGAATGAAGGTATACATGCATAAACAAAGGAGAAAACGGTAGAATCCGCCTATTAAAAGTGCCCATGCTCAGAATATTACAAATTATGTTAAATAAATAGTAAGCCTCCATCATTTGGTCCCTCCTTTCTAGAAAAAGGATCAGAACGTGTCATGAATATAGTGTCGACTGTCGAGTAAATGGTAAACAGTAAGGACATCATGAAACAATTAATATCGCTTAACAAAGGGAGTGAGAAAGCCAGGTAATAAAGTGTTGACCGTAAAATTATATATTTGTGTAAATCAACATAGATATTTATTTTTACAATTTATGTCAATTCTTCGTGGACAAATGGTACAAACCACATAAAGGGAAATGGCCCAACCAACCCGAAAACCCACAACTCCAAATCTCCAGAAATGGCCCAACCAACCCAAAAACCCTCCAACCCAAACCTCAAAAAAAAAGCCAAAATCTCGAAATCCTAAACCTTGCCAAAAATATCCGAAGTTCCAAAAATGCCATGAAGGCCAAAAACCCCAAAATCCATCAAACCCTTGGAATAAGTCCAGAAATAACTAAAAAAAAACCCACATCTCCAAAAACCCCAAAAACCCACAAAACTCATAAAATACGGCATTTCCATGAATCCCAAAATTTAAAAATCCCCAAAACCCAAAAAAATCCCATAAATTCCCAAAAACACCAACCCCCCGCCCCCCAAACACCCAAAATCCCCAAATTGGGCCTCAGCACCCCCCCAACCTGAGGCATGGATGGCAGAGTCGGGTCGGCTGGGTGAGTCGGACCCAGTCGACCCCGACTCGGGTCGGATCCTTGGATCCGGCCGACTCCAATGGAGTCTGGCCGACCCTGGGTCGGCCAGAAAAGGTTTAAAAATTGAAAAAAAAAATCAGAAAAAAATCCAGAAAAATCAGTAAAAATTATTTAAAAACATATAGTAATATAACATTTTGGGTATATCTATAGTCTAGTCACACATATGTTCATATTACAATATAGAGCAACGGTAACTATGATACCTTATTTACCTGAATATCATTTAAGTAAATGTCATTTACTTAGATATTACATGTAAATAAGGAAGTACCCCCCATTTGAATCCAATAAAAATATCAAAAAAATCATATCTCTTACCAATAAAAAGTCAACTCTCCCATCGAAGAAGAAAATCGCAATTTCGGTGATTTTAGCGAAATGCTAACTTTCTAATCTCTCATAATTTGGTCTATCTAAAAATTTGATAATTCAAATAAACCATATGTAACACTAAAAATCTAAAATCCGGTAAAAAAAGTCAAACGTGCATATGACTTCTCCAAGGGAGCCACTCTCCTACTGACAACACTTAGTCTGCTTGAGAGCTCTCAAGATTTGGTCAAACTTAAGCTATCATCACCTAAACTCATGAAAATTTTCACTTTCTAATTGAAAAAATCTTAGAAAGTGACAATTCTCATGACTTTGAGTGGTGATAGTTTATGCTTGACCAAATCCTGAGAGGTCTCAAGCAGACTAAGTGCTGTCAGTAGGAGAGTGGCTCCCTTTGAGAAGTCATATGTACGTTTGACTTTTTTTACCGGACTTTGAATTTTTAGTGTTCCATATGATTTATTTGAATTATCAAATTTTTAGATAGGCCAAATTATGAGAGATTAGAAAGTTAGCATTTCGCTAAAATCACCGAAATTGCGATTTTCTTCTTCGATGTGAGAGTTGACTTTTTATTGATAAGAGATATGATTTTTTTGATATTTTTATTGGATTCAAATAGGGGGTACTTCCTTATTTACATGTAATATCTTAAGTAAATGAAACTACAAATTATAACATTTACTTAAATGATATTCAGGTCCGAAGAGGATCCTGAAGGTAACCTGAGGGAATCGGTTACACCACATACAGTCCACCTAGAGTCGGCCTGAGTCGGGCTGAGTCGGCCCGACTCCACCCGATTTCGGTCGACTCACCCCGATTCCATGTAGCTCCATAGGTGGGTCGTTGTTCCACCCCCCAAGTCGGGTCGCCAAGGGCCGACCCGACTCAGAGTCGGCCGACTCCGACTCGACTCAGCCGATTTTGCCATCTATGACCTAAGGCGCACCCCATCCGGTAGCCCACGAACCAGAGAGAAGGGGGGGGGGGGGGGGGGGGGGAGGGGGCCTTCGGCATGGATGGCAAAGTCGGCCGACTCGGAGAGGAATCGGCTTATGGCAACCCGATTTAAGGGGGCGGGAACAACCACCCACCCACAGTATAAGGTGGAATCGGGGTAGATCGACCGGAATCGAGTGGAGTCGTATCGACTCAGCCTGACTCTGAGGGCTCCACCTTGATTCCACTCGCTCCAGGCCGCTTCCACGGGAAGCGGGGCTCTTTTTAATGGAGTCGGGCCGGATCCGCCTGGAGCGACCAGGCGAATCCGGCCCTACTATGCGGATCCCTCCTCAAGGAGGGATCGGAACTGCGCAGACAGAGAGCTGTCTGCGCAGTCCCAACACAGGCCGCCTCCTCCGCCCCCCCCCCCCCCGGAGATCCCCTCCCTCGCCGCCGCCGCAGGAGCTCCGAGGAGGCTCGCCGCCACCGCTTCTTCCTTCTTCCTCTCTTTTTCTGTTCTCCTCTTTCTCTCTTTTGTATTTTTTTGAAATTTTCAAATCTAAGCCCTAAGGTGCCCCAAGAAGGGTCTTGCATTCGCTTTGGGTGTTTGTCCAACACTTGAAAGATCTTCTTGTGAGTGAAGGAGGGTGGTTTCCACCGTCGCCGCCGGTTGTGCAAGGTAATTTTTTTTATTTTTTTTAAATATCAAAAAATAGAAAATGTTTAATATGTTATAGATAAATAGCATTGATAAAATGTTTATGACCCTCGTTAGTAAAAACCCCCAAATTGAACCCTAATTAGGGTTTAAAAATTAGGAATTTTATGTCATTAATGAAACTAATGTGCAATTGAGTGTCCAATGCAGTCATTTGAGTTGATTAGAGTTTGTTTGTAGACTCAATTGCATTGCATGGTCCATTTTCTCCAAAGTCCCCAAATTGAACCCTAATTAGGGTAAAAATTAGGGATTTTGTGTCATTAATGTAACTAATGTGCAATTGAGTGTCCAATGCAGTCATTTGAGTTTATTAGAGTTTGTTTGTAGACTCAATTGCATTGCATGGTCCATTTTTCCCAAAATCCCCAAATTGAACCCTAATTAAGGTTAAAAATGAGATATTTTGTCTAATTAATGTAATTAACGTACAATTGAATGATTAAAACTCTCAATTACATTTATTAGTCTTATTCAATTGCATTCATTTACTCTCATTGTACCAAATGCACATGCATAAACATCACATCTAAGTTTCTATCTTACACAAGAATATGACAGATCAAAAACATCAAGAGCAAGAGGTGAAGCAGCAGGCCATTAATCCTGGTTGGACTCGTGGTACTCTCCTTGATGCACGGCAGAAGAAAGTGAAATGTAATTGGTGTGCAAAGAAGATGTTTGGAGGCATATATCATCTTAAACAACATATTGTTGAGATTTCAGGAAATGTAGCAAAATGCCCATTATGTCCACTTGAGGTTAGGAATGAAATGAAAGCGTAAATAAAGGGGAAAAAGACTAAAAAACTATTGACAACTCAACAATAACTTCAAGATGAGATTTCTAGGTGACAGATTCATAGATATTATAATTTACCAATCAATGTTGACGATGATGAAAGGATGAAGATGATGATGAACCTAATCCCGAGTTCACTGCAGTTGCACGTGCTAGTCAACGTTCTTATGTAGAGGAAGACGATAGACGAAAGGGCATGGGGACATCAGGGTCACATTTGCCTAGAGATGACTCTAGGAGATCTCTCCCTAGGCTTACATCAGTTCGTAGGACTACTGGTGCATTAGGGTGTGGAGATAGACTCTCAGATGTTCATAATCCTACACAGGGTTCTATGGATAGATATTTGTATAGATTAAGGTTTGTAAAGCAACCTTCTATCAAGTAAGCCTTGAAAGGAGTCAAAACCACTGCAAAGGCAGCAAAGAGAGCAATCAAAGGTATTGTCAAATGGTTTTTACATGTAGGTGTGCCCAAGGTTTGCCATATCGGATCTCGGCTTTGTCTCGGGATGGTCAAAGAGAAGAGATCTCGGAGAGATCTCGGGAGATCAGGATAACATAAAAGTGTGGATCACATAGATAACTCCTTAAGGAACATAGATAATTTAATACATTCCCAAGTCTCAACTATGGATGACATAGGTTCACATTATGGTTTGCTGGAGCGGCAATTCGGACCGAATCGGGTTCGCCTTGATTCGATCCAGTTCGTATGGAATCGGTCCGATTCACATATGATTATTGTATATATATTTAATATAACACAGATAAATAAATAAAGAAACTAGAAAGTGAATTCTCATGAGTTTGAGTGATAATAGTTTATGTTTGACCAAATCTTGAGAGGTCTCAAGCAGACTAAGTGCTGTCAGTAGGAGAGTGGCTCCCTTGGAGAAGTCACATGTACGCTTGACTTTTTTTACCGGAATTTAGATTTTTAGTGTTCCATGTGGTTTATTTGAATTATCAAATTTTTAGATAGACTAAATTATGAGAGATTAGAAAGTTAGCATTTCGCTAAAATCATCAAAATCACGATTTTCTTCTTCGATAGGAGAGTTGACTTTTTATTGGTAAGAGATATGATTTTTTTGATATTTTTATTGGATTCAAATGGGGGGTACTTCCTTATTTACATGTAATATCTTAAGTAAATGAAACTATAAATACTAACATTTACTTAAATGATATTTAGGTAAATAAGAGGATCCTGACAACCCTGCCTGAAGAGATCTTGACAACCCTACCTGACTCATCTCGGCCTTCTCGTTTCTCGGGAAAGGGCCGAGACCGATATTCTCGCGAGATCTCGCGAGATTGCTTACCATGGGTGTGCCGGTACATACGACAGAGAGCCCATATTTTCAGACTATGTTGGATGTAATTGCAGAAGCTGGACCTACTCTTAAGGCTCCCACACGGAAGTACATTTATGATGTTGGGCTTGATGAGGAGTATGATAAGTTGAAAGGATGGGTTAATGGCTTCAAAAATGTTTGGAAAGAACGTGGTTGCACCATTATATGTGATGGTTGGACAGGGACAATAAGAAAATCTATGATTAATTTTCTTGTTTATTGCTGTGAGGGGTACCATTTTCCTTAAATCTGTTGATGCCTCTGACAACATCAAGAATGCAGATTACTTATTTAGACTAATGGATGAAGTTGTGGAGGAAGTGGGTGAAGAAAATATTGTACAGGTTGTCACTGACACTGAAGTGAGCTACAAGGCTGCTGGTAAATTGTTGATGGAAAAAAGAGAACATTTGTATTGGGTTCCTTCTGCAGCGCATTGTATCGATTTGATGATGGAGGCCATAGGCAGAGATCCACATATTCATAGCCTCATTGACAATGCTCAAATGATCACTTCATTTATTTATGGTCACAATAGAATTTTGAATATGATGAGGCAATACACAGACGAACGAAATCTTCTTCGTGCTGGTCCCACTCGATTTGCATCAAATTTTATTTCTTTGGAGAGCCTTAAGAAATATAGACATCAATTAGGCCAGTTGATTAATTCTGAGCAATTTTTGCAACATGTAAACACTTTTAGGGCTGAAAGTAAAGATGTTGCTCTCCAAGTACAAGATTTGATTAGTAATGCACGATTTTGGGAGAGAATTTCCTACTACCTCAAAATAATAGAATCTCTAGTACTTGTTCTTAGAATGGTTGATGGTGATGATAAAAGTGATACGGGATATTTGTATGAGACAATGGACAGAGCAAAGGAACATTTGAGAAAAAGGAATCTCAAAGCATACAGAAAATGGTGGGCCATCATTAACAAGAGATGAGAGATGACTCTCCACCATGATCTTCATGTTGCAGGTAATTTATTGAATCTAATTAATGGATGAATTTTTATCATACCATGCTGAAAATTCTTATCATATGTAGGGTATTTTTTTAACCCTAGATTTTAATACAAAGATAATGTACATAATGATGGAGAAGTGATGAGAGACACCATGAACGTCATCACTCGCCTAGCTAGAACAATGAATGAGAGATTAGTTGCAATGGCAGAGGTATCATAGAATGTTTTCTTTTGCATATGTATGCATGTTTCATTTTGCAACAGTCATTTGACATATGTTATATCTTCTATTTTGTAGGTGGAGAGGTATAAGATGAAACTTGGGATATATGGAGCATATGACATGAGATATGTAGTTTAAAGGCTCACTCCATGTTATTTTACACGAGAATTGTTTGCCAAAAATTATAAATTTATCACATTTAGGAATTCACCATTATAAACTAATTAATGTTCACTCATTTTATTGCAACAGCTGAATGGTAGATTCAAGTAAATTACCAACAGCCGACACGAACCTTTTAACATATGTTGCAGTGAGAGTGTTAAGTCAGACCAATTCTTCTAGCCAATGTGAAAGAAAATGGAGTATATTCAACCTCATTCACACGAAAATCCGCAATAGGCTAGATGTGGATAGGCTAGAGAAGTTGGTCTATTGCCACTATAATATGCGTTTAATGGTGAAGTGAAAAGAAGAAAGACAAAAGTTAGAAAGGTAGAGATTCATGTAACTAGCTGACATAACAATTGAGGAAATAGTTCCTGAGATAGATGTAGATGAATTGCTAAATGAAGAACACCCTTTACATGCTTGGGTGAAGACAAGAGCTGAGGCCATGATGCCTGAGTTTCATCCTGATGATCATCTGGTTCAGGCATGCGCAGAAGATGTAGAATTTGAAGAACATGTACCTGCACATCGTCTCATCCTGAGAGAGGTCAAAGGCCCGAATTAAGGAGATCTGCCACTGTACAGAAGTCTAGTAGACTTTCTTGATCTCAGCCAGAATTAAGAAGATCTACTACTCAATTGGACCCAAAGAGGAAGAAAGACAAAGGCAAGACAAAAACAAAATCACACAAGGAAAGAAGAACATAGGAACTAAGAAGAAAATCACAAGATCATACAGAGGACTCTCCCGAGGAGGCACTTGTTGGGGAGCCATTTTTTGAGGCTCCACCCCTACCACCTCACTTGGCCAGATTATATGAGGCAGAGCAAAAGCATTATCAGCATCAAGAAAGATGCTTAAGAAAGGAAAAACAGTTGGGAGTGATGACTCCACTCAATCACCTGATGATGATAGTGTTGCTGTAGGTACTGGAGCCACAGGAGGTTATGAGCTTAGAGGTATCCTTTCAGGATAGGAGGATTATTCAATACCACCCCATCAACAAGAAGGAAGCCAAGGGGAAGCACAAGACAACATGGGGGATATGAAGGCCAACAAAAACAAGCAGGGCATGATTGGGGATATGAGCCTTCTTATCCACCCATTTTTAGTCCTCCAAAGTTGTCATATTCAGATATCAGCTCTAGTACTGGGATAAGTTACTTTGACAATATTCAAACTATTGGGTATGGTAGTTTCTTCACTCCAAGACAATCAGGAGAAAGTTCAAACCAACAAGCAACGACACCTCGAAACATCCAAAGAGGATTCCAAGACATCGCCAATTCTTTGTTTGGTTATAGATATACCCAATATAGAGGACACGACTATGGGCCACCTCCTCAGTTTTATGAGGCAGAGGATGAGGGTTCTGAAATGTGAAATTGACAAGGTATTTTTATTTATTTCATGTTATAAACTTGTAGATATATCTTTTTTTTTTCAATGTATGAACATAATCATTATGTCTTAATCATCGTTATTGTGTTCTTTATGATATATGAACATGATAGGATTTGAATTTCATTGTGTTTGTATTCGATGAATGTTGTATGTGTTTTTATAATTTTCTGCAATTTTTTTCTTCTGATTTTTCATTTTTTCCCACAATTTTTCATCATTTTTTAATCTAGCCCATCCTAGATCGGCCAGACTCCCATGGAATCGAGCAGATCTTACGACTCGACCCGACTCGGGGTCAGCTGGGTCTGATCCAGCACCCCGATTCGACTATACCGGGGGGGGGGCCTCCAGTCCCTCTCCATACCCCCAATCGGGGGAGGGGAGTCCGGTTACCCCCCTCTTCCAAACCGGAGGGGGGGTTACCTCCAGTACACCCTCCAAACCCTACCTCCGGTCCATATCCAAATCGCAGATACCCCACCTCCAGTCCTCCTTCCTCTTCACCCCCCTCACCTCTATAAAAAGGAGGGAGTGCTAGCTTGGAGAGGAGTTTTTCCCCCTTTGGAACCAGAGGGGGAGGGTCTTCCCCTTTTTTTGGGGGGTCTTTTCCCCATTCTTTGGCCTCCAAAGGGGGGTTGATCTTGGGGCCTTGGCTGCCCCTAAGAGACTTCTCCATCTCCAAGGGGGGCTACACAAATTGCAAAAATACTCAAGAGAGCAAAATTGCAGAAATACCTTTGAAGAGTGGAAATTACAAAAAGGCCCTATTTTGGAGAAAAATTGCAGAAATATCCTTAAAGGGTTGGAAATTGCATAAGTTTCCCTAAAGGGTGGAAGATTACATAAATATTTCCAAGATAGGGAAAACTGCAGAAATATCCCTATTTAGGAGAAAATTGCAAAAATACCCCCACTCTTGAAAAAATGGCAAAATTACTCTTATTTAGGGGAAAATCACGTGTAAAACCTCGTGGAGTTCGAAAATTGCATGGAAGCTCTTGGTTGGTCTAGAAAATGGCACAAAGCCTCTGGCAAACTACAAAGGAGATATAGCTCAAAGCGGGAATGCCGTTAGCACGACTCGATGGAGAGGTATCTACGTCACTTCTCTGAAACGGCATGCGCTCTCCTAAGTTGGGCCTGAGTTGATCCCACTTGCTAAAGCATATGACGGAAATGTTCGAGTATGCCAATACATAGTGAAGACGCATGAGAAAGTCAGTAAATGGCCAAAGCACTTAGGAACGCCAAGAAATGGCAGTAGCTTCAGGGAAAGTTAGACAATGACGAAAATATTCGGAACTCCTAAAAAAAGTCAAGAAATGGCAGAAATGTTAGCGAATGTCAGGAAATGGCCAAAGCACCCAGAGAAAGTCATCCAATGATGGAAATAGTCGGAACCATGGATGGCATAGTCAGATTAGGGTGCTGGGTTGGACCGAGCCGACCCCGATCCGAGTCGGGTCGAATCGCAGGATCCGCCCGACTCCATTAGAGTCTGGCCGATCCAGGATCGACCAGGTTAAAAAATGATAAAAAAAAACAAATTGTAGAAAAATGAGGAAAAATCACAAAAAATCAGAGAAATTTTTGAAAAGTCAGTAAAAATTACAGAAAATTATGAAAAACACATACAGCATTCACTGAATACAAACACAATGAAATTCAAATCTTATCATGTTCATGTATCATAAAGAACAATAACAATGATTATGTTCATACATTGAAAAAATAGATATATGTACAAGTTTATAACATGAAATAAATAAAAATACCTTGTCAATTTGACATTTTTGAACCCTCATCCTCTGCCTCGTAAGACTGAGTTGGTGGCCCATACTGAGTATATCCAAAGCCAAACAAAGAATTGGCGATGTCTTGGAATCCTCTTTGGATGCTCGAGGTGTCGTTGCTTGTTAGCTTGAACTTTCTCCTGAATGTCCTAGAGTGAAGAAACTACCATACCCAATAGTTTGAATATTGCCCAAGTAACTTGTCCCACTACTAGAGCTGATATCTGAATATGACAATTTTGGGGGACTAAAAATGGGTGGATAAGAAGGTCCATATCCCCAATCATGCCCTGCTTGCCTTTGCTGGCCTTCATATCCCCCATGTTGTTCTTGTGCTTCCCCTTAGCTTCCTTCTTGTTGATGGGGTGGTACTGAATAATCCTCATATCCTGAAAGGAATCAAGGATACCCCCAAGCCCATAACCTCCTGTGGCTCCAGTACCTACAACAGCATCATCATCATCATCACCACCATCATCATCAGGTGATTGAGTGGAGTCATCACTCCCAATTGCTTTTCCTTTCTTAAGCATCTTTCTTCGACGTTGATAATGTTTTTGCTCTGCTTCATATAATCTAGATAAGTGAGATGGTAGGGGTGGAGCCTTAGAAAATGGCTCCCCAACATGTGTCTCCTGACTCTCCTCAGAAGAGTCCTTTGTACGATCTTGTGATTTTCTTCTTGGTTCTTCTGTTCTTCTTTCCTTGTTAGACTTTGTTTTTTCTTGCCTTTGTCTTTCTTTCTTTTTGGGTCCAATTGAGTGGTTGATCTTCTAAATTCTGGCTGAGATGAAGAAAGTCTAGTAGTCTCCTGTACAGTGGCAGATCTTTTTAATTCGGGCCTTTGACCTCTCTCAGAAACAGACACATATCCAGTTACATGTTCTTCAAATTCTACATCTTCTGCACATGCCTGAACCAAACAATCATCAGGATGAAACATAGGTATCTCTCCCTCAGCTCTTATCACCACCCAAGCATGTAAAGGGTGTTCTTCATTTAGCAATTTATCCACATCTATCTCAGGAACTACCTCCTCAAATGTTCTGCCAGTTAGTTGCTTGAATCTCTACCTTTCTAACTTTTACCTTTCTTCTTTTTGCTTCACCCTTAAACGCATATTATAGTAGCAATAAACCAACTTCTCTAGCCTATCCACACCCAGCCTATTGCGGATTTTCGTGTAAATGAGGCTGAATGTACTCCAATTTCTTTCACATTGGCTAGAAGAAGTGGTTTGACTTAACACTCTCACTGCAACATACATTAAAGGATTTGTGCCAGCTTGTTGGTAATTTACTTGAATCCACCATTCAGCTGTTGCAATAAAAGAGTGAACATTAATCAGTTTATAATGGTGAATTCCTAAATGTGATAAATTTACGATTTTTGGCAAACAATTCTCATGTAAAATAACCTGGAGTGAGTCTTTGAACTGCACATCTCATGTCATATGCTCCATATATCCCAAGTTTCATCCTACACCTCTCCACCTACAAAATGGAAGATATAAGATGTCCAATGACCATTGCAAAATGAAACATGCATACATATGCAAAAGAAAACATTCTATGCTACCTCTGCCATTGCATCTAATCTCTAATTCATTATCCTTGCTAGGCGAGTGATGACGTTCATGGTGCCTCTCATCACTTCTCCATCATTATGCACATTATCTTTGTATTGAAATCTAGGGTTGAAAAAAATACCCTACATATGATAAGAATTTTCAGCATGGTATGATAAAAATTCATCCATTAATTAGATTCAATAAATTACCTGCAACATGAAGATCATGGTGGAGAGTCATCTCCCATCTCTTGTCAATGATGGCCCACCATTTTCTGTATGCTTTGGGATTCCTTTCCCTCAAATGTTCCTTTGCTCTGTCCATTGCCTCGTACAAATATCCCATATCATTTTTATCATCACCATCAACCATTCTAAGAACAAGTATTAGAGGCTCTATTACTTTGAGGTAGTAGAAAATTCTCTCCTAAAATCGTACATTGCTAATCAAATCTTGTACTTGGAGAGCAACATCTTTACTTTCAGCCCTAAGAGAGTTTACATGTTGCAAAAATTGCTCAGAATTAATCAACTGGCCCAATTGATGCCTATATTTCATGAGGCTCTCCAAAGAAATAAAATTTAATGCAAGTCGAGTGGGACCAGCACGAAGAAGATCTCGTCCATCTGTGTATCGCCTCATCATATTTAAAACCCTATTGTGGCCATAAATAAATGAAGTGATCATTTGAGCATCATCAATAAGGCCATGAATATGTGGATCTCTACCTATATCCTCCATCATCAAATCGATACAATGTGCTGCACAAGGAACCCAAGACATATGTTCTCTTTTTTCCGTCAACAATCTACCAGTAGTCTTGTAGCTCACTTCATTGTCAGTGACAACCTGTAACATTTTCTTCACCCACTTCCTCCACAACTTCATCCATTAGTCTAAACAAGTAATTTGCATTCTTGATGTTGTCAAGGCATCAACAGATTTAAGGAAAATAGTACCCTCACAACAATAAACTAGGAAATTAATCATAGATTTTCTTGTGGTCCCTGTCCAACCATCACACATAATGGTGCAACCACGTTTTTTCCAAACATTTTTGAAGCCATTAACCCATCCTTTCAACTCATCATACTCATCATCAAGCCCAGCATCATAAATGTACTTCCGTGTGGGAGCCTTAAGACCAGGCCCAGCTTCTGCAATTGCATCCAACATAGTCTGGAAATATGGGCTCTCTGCCGTATGTGCCGACACACATGTATGTAAAAACCATTTCACAATACCTTTGATTGCTCCCTTTGCTACCTTTGTAGTGGCTTTGACTCCTTTCAAGGCCTGTTTGATAGAAGGTTGCTTTACAAACCTTGATCTATACAAATATCTATCCATAGAACCCTGTGTAGGATTATGAATATCTGACTAGGGCCGACTCCATTAAAAGGAGCCCCGCTAGAGCCGATTAGGGCCGACTCTATTAAAAGGACCCCCGTTTCCCGTAGAAGCGGCCTGGAGCAAGTGGACTCAGGGTGGATCGGTCGGAGTCGGGCTGAGTCGGCCTGACTCCACCCAATTTCGATCGATCCACCCCGATTTCACCTTGTACCATGGGTGGGTGGGTGTCCCCCCCCCCCCAATCGGGTCGCCATAGCCCGATTCTGCTCCGAGTCGGCCGACTTTGCCATCCATGCCCGGGACTTCTCGAAGAAGCCAAGAAATGACAGAAATGTTAGCGAACGCCAGGAAATGACCAAAGCATCCGGGGAAAGTCAATCAATGACGAAAATATCCGAAGTTGTTCGGGGAAGTCAAGAAATGGCGCAAAGAACCCGAGGACGTCAGCTAATGGCAAAAGGTCTAAAAAGACCAAGAAATGGCGGGAGTGCCTGAAAGTGTTAGAAAATGGCAAGGAGCTCTTGAATGGTCAAGGATACGACGCTATCCAAATCTCCTCCGAGTCACTTCTTCAAAAGACAACATTGGCCAAGTTTTTAATTCTCTGATTATGACGGCTGATACTTGAAGAAATACCCTGATATAGAAGAGTTGCAAAAGTCCTAGAAAGGGTAGGGAATTGCAGCAAAATTCTTCAAAGGGTGGAAAACTACGGAAGAATCCTTGAAGGGCAAGAAACTGCAGAAAACTCCTTAAGGGCCAGAAGTTGCAGAAAAGTCCCCTCAAAGGGACGAAACCACATAAGGCCCATGCTGTTTGCACGGCTCGATGAAGCGGGACCCACGTCACTTCTTTGAAGCAGTGTGCGCTCTCTTGGGCTCGACTTATGGCTGGTCATTCCCAATCTTAGGATTGTCAAGAAATGGTAGGACTACTTGTTAAAGGTCAAGAAATAGTTGAAAAGCCCTGGGAGGTCAAGAAATGACCGGAAAGTTCGAGGGAGCCAAGAAATGGCAAGGGTATCTCGAGAAGTCATTAAATGACTGAAAGGACCTTAGGGATACCGAAAAATGATAGAAGTACCCAGAAAAGGTACAAACTTGCCGAAGCCTGGTAAGACCACTTAAAGGTCCCATCACAATCAAATAGTGGTGGTGACCATGAAGCAAATACAATGAACCGACAGTGATCATCTTGGCGATCCAACGGTCCGATTGCGATCAAATTCAAATCCAATGGTTTGATCGTGATGAAGATCCAAGTCAATGGTCTAATCGTGGCAGAAGCAAATTCAAAAGCGTCCGATTGTGACCAAATGTGGGTCTAAAGACCGGATTATATAATTGAGACCACTTGTACAGGTCTTGAAAGACCAATTGTAATTTAAATTACATGTGTACAAGCCATAAAACCTTCAACTTTCTTTGCAAGAGTGTGTATCCACAAACGACAACCATTAAGGTCATTGTTGTCACAACAAACTGAGACAAAAGACGTTCTTTGACTGAGAATCAAAGATGTTCGAGTTCAACTCGATATAAATTAACATCGACTTCAGTCAATGGGGAAATGTTCAGTACACGAAACCCTAATCGCTTGATAAAATAAATGTGCGGAATAAATATTGTCCAATAAATGGACGAGTAAATACTCGCATTAAACGAACCTCAAATTTGTCTATTATATAGACTAGCACGCCCGCAAAAAACAAAAACAAAACAAAGAAAGAAAGAAAGAGAATCTTCTGCGTCCGACATAAAGCCAGAACACCAAGTATCAGGAGTAACAAACCCGTTTCAAAACAAAGGGTAAACAAGAAAATGAGGTGTAGGGCTTGATCAGATGCTTTTAGGGGTTAGAGGGGGAATGCCAATCTCACACTTACAGTATGCCGAGGTTACAATTTTGTTCCTAACTGAGGACAAGCAGCTGCCTCCCATAACTAGGCTCCTGTTGGAACTGTTGGAGGAGTTGACGAGCCTCAAAGTCAATTTTAACAATAGTCTTCTTGTAGGGGTGAACTTTGAGGATAGGTCTTTGTTGAGGGCCACTTACTTGTTGGGTTGTAAGGCTGGCAAGTTTCTAATATCTTACTTAAGGCTTCCTCTTACTTCGTGTACTCTTACGTGTGCAGATTAGTGTTCCATCATCTAAAGATTCAAGTCCAGGTTGACGGGGTGGAAGGTTCGAACATTGTCTTTTGGAGGCAGGCTTGTGTTGTGTAGCTCCATGTTAGATAGTCTGTCAACCTATTTTATCTCCATGTATAGGGTTTCAAAGAAGGTGGGGAAGAGAATTGACTCTATTTAGTGCAAATTCTTTTGGCATGACAGCGAAACAAAGATTCAAGCCCAGGTTGACGGGGTGGAAGGTTCAAACATTGTCTTTTGGAGGCAGGCTTGTGTTGTGTAGCTCCGTGTTAGATAGTCTGTCAACCTATTTTATCTCCATGTATAGGGTTTCGAAGAAGGTGGCGAAGAAGATTGACTCTATTTAGTGCAAATTCTTTTGGCATGGCAGCGGAAGGAGATGTAAGAGTTGGCATGATATAGTATGAGGGAGGCTAGTCACTAGAAAGAAAGAGAGAGGTTTGGGGCTCAAGAATATTAGAGACTTCAGGAAGTGGAGATGAGGGATTGTGGGCTCTATTAATCAAGCAAAGGTACTTTAGTAGAAGTAGACTCTAGGGCCTCTCTCCTCCTTCTATTGACAGTACTTCTCCACTCTAGCGAGATATCCTTTTATACACGGATGTTAATTTATCAAGAGCCCTAGTCTGTCTTAGAAAGGGGGACATGTCTCTTTTCTAGAAGGACAGATGATGTGGGGACCTCTCTTTGGAGGCTTTGTTCTCTAGTCACTTTCTCATCTTGACGGATCCATTGGGTTTAGTCTCCCAGACATTTGACCCTCTCTTTCCGAGAGGGGCTTAGGCACCAATCTTCAGGAGGGATCTCAAGCAAGATGAGACGATGCAACTCTTAAGACTTTCTTTCTTTCCTCCTTCCCTTTCATCCTACTGATAGAGAGAGGATGGCTAGGTTTGGAGGTGGGAGAAGGGAGGATCCTTTCCAGTCAAATCTGTGTATTGCTTCATTTCCAATGTGGGTGTTCGGCATAGCCTTCATGATCATGTTTGCAGACCTAAGAACTCTTTGAAGGTGAAGATTTTGATTTGGAGGGTCTCACATGAGAGACTTCCTACTAGGGACAAGTTACGCCGCTTTCTTCCAGAAATTCAGACAACCTACGTGTTTTATGGGGAGGATGACAAGACCCTTAACCACCTATTTGTAGGTTGCTCCTAGCACAAAAGGTCTAGAGAGAGATTACTAGGAGGACATAGTCTCATTGGTTAGCATAGAGACGCCCAGCAGTTGTTTGTGAGATGGGATTGACAATGGCCCCACAGAGGTGATGGGATGGTGTGGTGGCTCATCCTTCATGCCACCCTCCAGATGATGTGGGGGGAGCAGAACAATCGTATCTTTAGAAGAGTCTCGCGCGATGAGGAATCTGTTTTTATTTTGTTTATGTTCAAGTAAAGGAATGGGGCTACTATTATATGAAATGTGGATTCCTCTACTTCTTCTCTTTTGCCTTCTTGGGGGGTTAAGTTGTTGCATATGGTCTTAGTGCGGCATTCTTTTGTATAGGTGTTGGGGAGTTGTCATTTTTTGGGTTGCGTCTGCCTATACTTGTACATTCCCTTTTCATTTATGTACTAGTGGTACTACCCACTTTCAAAAAATAAAAAAAAGGAGGCCACCAACATCAATAGAACAAGATTAAGCCGAACGAGTAGGATAAGATGATCTAATGGTGGACTCAAGGAATCAATCCTTGTCATCTATTTCAGACATATCTGGAAGCTTCATTTGGCTAATTCAACCTGACTCTACCTTAATAAGTGAGACAGTTGTGATCCTTTTTTCAACATTTGCAAAGCACCCATGCAAATGATGTAAAATGATGAAAATCATTAAAAAAAATCAAAAGATAAAGTAGAAAAAAAAGGGTTAACCTTTACTAAATAGAATCATAGATTGCAGCACATAAAACTAATAACTTAGTCATTTAATAACTGTTACCAGTCACATTAAACAGAAAAGACTAATAAGCATTTTAAAAGACAGTGAAGCTTATGCACCTCAGAGGGCAACTAACACAGCAAAGTCCATATTTCTTTTGATGTGAAGAAGGTCTGTAACTATCTAAGTCTACTTTTTAAATGGCAAATCTACAGAAGGGAATTGGACTTAGAGGCATCAAACATAGTTAACAACAACAGTTCGTAGTATAGAAGTGAAAGATGAAGAGGTCATCATTACCTATCATCCCATCGAGAGAGACGAGATGCTAGATGTGCTATGACTTCATGGACTGATTTTGGAGCACAACTTCCTCCAGCATAGAGAAGTTCCTAAGTTAACAGAGAATGTACTATTAAAATTCCAAGGTGCATCAACCCTTCAAAGGATCAAATAATTGTTTTAGAAGATTTATACTATTGATTCAAAGTTCTTCTATTAAAAGTTTACATCCAGATGTTAGGATCTCAGTTGAAATCACACTGCAAACACAAGAAATACAAAAATTTGGAAGAAAATGCAAAATATTATGCAATAAAAGTTTCATCTAACGAAAGTGCAGTAATAAGTACGAAAGAAGGCTGGTTATGTTTAAGAACAGAGTAGACTCTGGACAAAAACATAGGGCAAAGTACAGGAAAATCAGAAATAAATACTAATCAAAGTTCTTAAGGAATTCAACATCAGTAGCATTTAGAAGAAATTTTCAGTCAATAGCCCATAAGTATCTGACATAGTGCCATGATGCAAAGATCCCTCTTTCCTAAATGAAAGTAGGCAGTGAACAAAACTAACTTGTTCCTGTTTCCAGAGCAAGTCTCTGAGATAGGATCAGTGGTGTTTCCATGAAATCTATAACTTTTTCCCCCTCCTTGACACATGTCTATATGGGGTTCACACCTCACAAGATATTGAGTATGGAATTGGGCAGTGAGATTATTTCCAATTGCTGACTCAGACAGAGGATAAGGAAAAAAAAATTCTTTCACAGTCATATAAATGATGTAAGTCAAACATGAGGCAAAAAGATCCAACGTTCAGCATACCTGAACTTCTGTGATACCCAATACATTTACGTTGTCTGCACACCCTTTTACGTGTAGCACAGTCACAAGAAAGTTTTGCGCATACCAGGATCGAACCACTATGGGTATGTCATCCTCGTCACGGAACGGGTCACCAACTGACTGTCCTAACAACTCAAATAATAGACCTCCAGCAACCCGAACAGGGACCTGAGAGGACATATGTTAACAAGGACAATCACATTAATCATCATAACCATCAGTTATCTGAAAATATGGAATACTAGCTTGCTTATGATCCCTTCCTGTCCACAAAGAAACTATATTTTCCTGAATCATACACATAAATAGCGTACTTTGAAGAAAAACGGTCATGAAGCAGTTGTAAGAACACAAATATAGACATTTCAAACAAAAGGTGAATATGATAACAAGGTCATAAGAAGTTACCTCATAAAGAAGGTGCTTCATTCGCTCACTAATCAATCTACTTTCATCTCTCAAAGCAACACTGATTGCTGGATGAAGCCACTGAGCATTACTTAACCATGTATTGACAAAGTGATGACTTGGATCTACATGGCACCACCATGTAGGACCCCCTGGTCTTTCCCAATATGGAGCTGCCAAATCAGCAACAGTCACATCATCCTCTCCCTCATCAAAGACAACTGGTTGTGACACCCAGCTACCATCTACTTTCACAGTTTGCACTAGCTCTTTAATTCTGTTCCATCCAATAGGCACCCAATGGCTTTCAGAGAACCTCTGAGGATATCTGCTATTTGTTCCATTATGATCACCAAATTGAGGAACCTCACTGACTCGAGGAAATGATGCATCATCAGGTTCAGGAAGATGTGTAGAGTCTGATAAGCTCCTACCATCTGAACTCTGTGTAGAAACATTAAATGGTTCAAGTCTAGAATCTCTAGATGCTTGACTCTTGTGAAGCAAACTACCTCTATGTTGCACTGATTGGTTCCTAGGGCCAGTTTTTGATGGACTGGCGTATCTCTGGCCTCGAAAAAACTCAAATGCACAGATTAACCCATCTGTCCAAAGCTCACTGCCTGGAAGTGGTTCTTTACCTGCATGTTGCTTAGAAACCTCTTGCTTCCTGGTCCTGCTGCCGGAGGATGAGGAATGATTATCCTCCCCTCTATTTAATGTCTTTTCATCCATGGATAAAAAGGACAAACTTCACCCCAAGGAACCAAATATGTGCTTAAGTGACAGATGATAAGTCCAGGCTATTCCACCTGTCAGTCTGTGACGGATTTCATCTTTGAGAAAAGAAAATTGAAAGGAACAAGATCATTCAACCGTATACTTGAAGAATATTAAAGATCCTCTCTCACATGCATGCAGATGGTAATTTAAAGGGTTTCCTGAAAAATGTGCAACACGAGGTTCATATATTGCAATAAGCTCCAACTCTTGTTGGACACCTATCTTTAATAAATGATCAATGCCAAATACCAATGACAGAGAAGAAGCTCCAGCTGCAACCTAATCTATATTTTCAGATAAAGTAGACAATCCCTAGGACAACAAGTTATTAATTTGCCGACCATGAAAGCGCGAAGCCTCTCAACCAAGAAGTACACATTCGCGACGGGTGATCAAAAAGGAAAGAAGAACAAAGAAAGAAGGAAACAAACCCGGTAGAAGGATCAACACGCATTCCACAAAGTAGCGTATAGCATTCATGTTCCGCATTTAATAAGACAAAAATAATAAGACAAGAAACAAGTAAAAGGACCAATACAAAGGGGTTAAAAAAACAAATCCACTCGAGACACATGACGAGCCCTCAACATTAAACAGACACTTTACCCCACAACAAACTCTCACCCACCAGTCATCCGCCACAAAATATTTACGTACGCAAAACAATACGTCCTTTCTGTCTCTCCCCTCCATAAACATCCTAAACAGTAGAGCAATACACACTGCCAGACATAGAGAAGAGCCACTGTCGACGACAGTGACGGCGACAGGATGCAGGTCCCAACCTGTCCAGCAACAAAGTAGACAACACTGCTAGGCAGATGCCTGAATACAGAAGCATCAACACATTACATGAAAAAACAACAATCACCATCACCATCGTCATGATGAAGACGAGATCAGACAGGAACAAGCAGAAAACAATGAGTGGGAGTAGAATTACATGTCGGGAGGAGCAGCCCGCCCATCCCACGAGAACCGGGATTCCCGTAGAAGAACTATAGCGAACTTTAACGGGAATTAGGGAACGCAGAGCAGACTGGAGACGAGGCGAAACTTCGATGACAGCGACTTCGACTGCGCTGGCCTCGCTTTTTGGGGTGGTGCTTTAATAAGTTTACTTTTGGATATTTACGTAAATACTCTTCTTAAGACAACAATTGGGTAGAATCCATCTTCATTTTGTATTTACTTCTATATCCCTCTCGGAGAGAGATGATGAGATATTACCATGCAAGTGCCCTCCACGGGTTCTAATATTTTCATCAATCATTACTAGTAAATTATAAATTTTAGGACAGTACCAATAAAGAAGTATTCAAGGCATACACTACCTGACAAATTAGTACAACCAGTTGGACACCCGTGCCATACACGATGATTATTTTTAAAATATTTAAGTGAATATTTTTTTTAAAAATATAAATTTGTTAAAATTTTAAATTTTGTTAAGTTGGATGTGTTAATCTATTTTTCTTGAGATTGTAAAAAAAATTGAAGTTCGATTTGATGATCAATAATAAAGTAATTTATTTATTCTATTTGAAGTTTATTCGAGCAAGAAAAATATAAAATAAAAGAAAAGAAATCATAGGCACTGTATGAAGCAACATTATGCTAACAATTTTTTAATAAGACTCACTTTTAACATAAGAATAGAAAATACAATAAGAAGTTAATTAAGTGGAAGTAGTGAACAACATGTTACAAATACATGTTGCATATTAAGGTACAATAAAACTTTATTAAAGACTCATGTGAATCTCCAATCTATATCAATTTATAAAATTTGAAAACAGATCTTATATGTAATATATATTGCTAAAATTTTTAGACAACTAATTTGCCATCAAAAAACCACTTTTCTCAATTGGAGAAAGATAGTTCCGCAAGAGCATATATTAAAATTTAACATTAGAAGATGAATATATGTTGAAAATAGCAAATGCCCTTAGCAATCTCAATAAATTATTTTCTTCATGATGTCTAGATAGATAATTGGATGAAGCAACATTGTTAAATGTATTATAAGAAGAACAACATATATTATAAGAACATCTTAACATTCATAAGAAATATATATAGTGATAAAGGAGAAATTATCAATAAGATATTAAAAAATATAGTTCTACACCTATGCGATGTATGGTGAATATTTATAAAATATTAAAAATAAAAGATATTATTTATAAAAATAATAAAGGATAAATTATCAATAAGATATTAAAAATGGTGTTCTTAGCTTACTTGTCTTGAAGGGTTCTTCTTTGTATGTTATATGAGCGCACTGTCATGCCCCGCCAAATTAGCAGCGGAATAAATCGGAGAGGTATGAAAAATATCTTTGTCCCTTAACATCATGTATAACAATGGATATTCCATTATTTTTTTTCAACCGACGACGCTCGTCTACAGTCATCATGTTCTTTATCCTCCTTATCAGTCTGTCTTTCAATCTTCTTTTATCGCATTGTAAGATATTTTGTTTAAAAATAGTCGTAGTTTTATAATTCTCATGTTTAGCTTGACTCGTATGCTCCATGATAGTATGATGATCACCTATCTCTATAAAATTGGAAAATGTAATGCTATATAATCTATTTTTAAAATAAAAAATAAAAGTAGAAAGAAAGAAAAAAGAACCGCTATCTACTGTAGCTATTGTAGCACGCTACAGTGATGGCAAAATTTTGAAAAAAAGAGCGGTCGCTGCCATAAGCATAGGGCGCCGTGCATGAGCAGTCGCTGGAGCAGGCTTGTCTACACTCTTGGGCACTCGATGTCGTAAGAGAGATCGGGCTTGTCGGCATCCGGACATTGGATAGCTTGAGGAACCCGTCCTGCCCACCGCCGGCCGAGCTGTTGCTGCCACACTGCAATAGAGTCCTCCTGCTGCATCCCTCGGGAGGTATCCCCCAAGCTCCAGTCCGCCATGGATGTGGGCTCGAAGCCCGGCAGACAGTCGCAGTACGAGATGATGTGGGTGCTGCAGGTGTCGAAGGGGCCGCAGTTGACGTAGACTTCGCAAGGGTCCCTCGGCATGAAGGAGAAGATGCTCCACTCCTGGGTGCTCTCGATCCACTTCTGCCACATCCACCGGCCAGAGACGTCAATCCACATGGTGGAGAAAGCGCCGACCTCGTGGCGGACGTAGGTGAAGTAGGTGGTGTTGGAGGAGAAGAAACCGTCGATGCCATACTCGTGGAGAGCCATCATCTCCAGCGTCAAGCTGAAGATCTGGCCGTTCCACTCGCCGCTTTTCCAGAACGTCTGGGTCCGTTCCGCTGGATGAGCATCTAGACGGCACCGCTGGGATCCAGCTCCAGGGAGTACAGCCCGGGGGAGGGGTCTTCTCTGTTCTTCCAGGAAACCAGCTTCCAGCTCTTCCCCTCCATCCCGTTGTACCCAATCTTCACGCCGGGGAGCAGCGTGTCCCGAGGCTGATCAAAGCTCTGCCAGAGCACGCTCACCTCCGCCGGCCCATCTCGCAAGAAAAAGTTCCCGATCTCAAGGAGCACCGTGACGGTGGACTTTGGCCTTCGGAAGATGGTGGAGCTCATGGAGTTGGAAGACCAGATGGGCACCTTCGATTGGTTGAGCAGCACCAGCACGCCGTCGGGGGAGAGCTCTTGAAATGAATGCATAGGTACCATCTGCGGGAGTTGCCAGGGGAGAAGAAGCCCAGCTCGAAGGTGCCGTTGGCGGAGGAGATGGTCTGGTTGCCGGAGAGGGACTGGCCAGTCTTTGTGAACCCAAGTATGCAAGCAGGAGAGAGAGAGAGAGAGAGAGAGAGAGAGAGAGAGAGAGAGAGAGAGAGAGAGAGAGAGAGAGAGAGAGAGAGAGAGAGAGAGAGAGAGGAAGGTTCACACTCCAAGTATGCAAGCAGCAGCGGCGGAGAGGTGCAGTATGCAAGCAGCAGCGGCGCAGCAACAGCAGCGGCGCAGCAACAGTGGTGGCAGAGGGCGGAGTGCAAAGCTGCGAAGGAAGGGGGAATCGGCATGCCGCAGGAAACTTTACATCGGAACCGAGGAGGTAGTATCGCAGTGAGGGAGAAAGAGAATAGAGGAGAACCAGACTGTTGGTCCCGCTCGCACCTCCGAGCTTGGCGTAGGCGGAGAGGCAGGCATCGAGGTCGCCTTTGAACCTGCAGGGCTCCCGCCTAAGGTCGTCCCATTGGAAGGAGTTGGCGTCGGACGCGAGGGCAGAGATGGCTGCCATGGCGAGGGCAGCGACGACTTCCCTCGGAGGTCGCAGAGAATGTAGGCATGGCCTGCGTCGGTTACGGGCACTGGCGCAGTGGGCTGTGCAGAGGCGCGGGCGATGGGTTTGCCAGAGATCGGAGAGAAGGCAGATAAAAAGAAGAAAAGAAGAAGAAGAAGTAGAGAAGAAGGCGGTGCAGAAAGCAGAGCGGCGGGGAACGACTGTTTGAATTGGCCGCTTTTGGGGGGCTGCAAAAAGATACAATGTATTAAAAATTAGTAAATGCTACGAAGATTTAAGGGTTTTTTGATTTTAGGTCCATTTGTTGACCTTCCATTTTTTTTTAGGTCCATTGACCAGAAAAGTTATTTTTAAGTCCAATAACCTAATTTCCATTATGTGTAGGTCCTTCCGTTCCCTTCCGTGAGACCTCTATTTGCGGAGGACACTGGGGACCAAAAGGGGCGAAATTGGGCGAGACAGGGGAAAATCGAAGGAGGCGCCGGCGCGAGGGCGAGATTGTCGGCGTGAGATTGCCGGCGCGAGCAGCGAAGGAGGCGCGAGCAGCGAGGGTTTGCTCGCCGGTGAAGCAGAGGGAGACCACCGCTGATCAGATGCCGGAGACGTCCCTGTGCAGATCCTGGCCGCTGGACGTCCGTCTCGACTTCGTCTTGGTAATCCAGTTCCTCCTCCTCAGACCATGAATCCCAGAAGGCCAGATCCATAGTGCTCTTCGGCGAGCACTCCTTGGGGAATTCTCCGGAACGTTTCAGAAAGGAGTGGCTCAGTAGTTCCTCCGCCGACCACCGCTTCCTAGGGTCCCTGCTGAGGCATCTTGCCAGGAAATCCCTGGCATCATCGGAGAGGTTGCAGGGGAACTCTGGTACGTCTTCGGAGAAGGCTATCCGATGGATGGCGGTGACTGGGTCTTAGACGTCGCGCCACGACAGGTACCCGGTGGCCATCTCGATGACTATGCAATAGACTGCCCAGATATCTGTTGCTGGCCCCTGCTCTTCCCCCCCGCCACCTCCGGCGCCATGTACAGGGGAGTCCCGCTCATGATCCCTTGTCCCTGGCAGCCATCGTCCATCCATGTCGCATAGACGAGGTCGGCGAGCTTCACAACGTCGTCATCCTAGCCGATGAGGATGTTGTTGCCCTTGACGTCGCAGTGGACGATGCTCCTGCCGTGGAGGTACTCCAGCCCATTGAGTACCCCGCGAGTGTAGAGAACGATGGTGCTCTCATCGAGGCCGCCTTGCCGCTTGACGACCTCCGCAAGATCGCCTCTGGGGACGTACTCCACGAAGAGGTTGAAGAGGACACGACCATCGGGCTCGACAGTGATGCCCGATCCGAAGCAGGAGACGACGTGGGGGCTGCAGAGAGATGACAAGATCCTTTCTTCCCTCTGCAAAGGAGAGAAGCGCGAAAGCTCGGCCGACTGGACGGCAAAGGTCTCCCTATCGCCGGAGGTGGAGGCAGCCAGGTAGACGGCGTCAGTTAACTGACGGTGAAGTCATATTTTGGATCTAAAAATAAAGATCCACTTCTAATGGACCGGATGTCAAAAAATTTGAGTCAACGGACCTAAAAATTAGTAGGTCAAGATTTGGACCGGGAGTTGATTTCCACAAGATTCAAATTCAAATTAGAGTTTTTGACAGCTTGGTTGAGGAGAAAGATTGATATAGTGCTTACACGTGTCCTGCATCTAATGTGAGAGAAAGAGTTTAGGCGGGAAATAGAAAATTCTGGTACTGCCACCTGTACTTCTAAAACTGAGTATTATTATAGTAGTATAGATAAGCAAGGTAGCATATCTCTTTAAGAGAGTAAAATATATCGTATCGTACGGATTGATCGTGTAGTATTTTCTGTAGTACTCTATCGATCGATTGACCAAAAATATCAATTCGATCTACTAATTTTCATCTCTTTTTGAAGGCCAAATAAATCATGAGATCTGAAAGTTATCTTGACAAAAATCGATCGATCGATAAAAGAAAAAATAGTCGATCGATTTTAGATTTTGATCTGTTAGACGTCATGGAGTGTTCACTAGAAGAATCGATCAATCGATAAGAAAAAATCGGAAGATCAATTTTATCATACCATGCCGACGGTGTCGGGATCGCAAATGTCCAGACACAATATAATATGATATCGTAGCGGCACGACAAACTCTGTAAGAGAGGTATATTAGTAAGTAAACAATATGATATAATTTTATTTAGGAGAGATATTTATATAAAAATCCCTAACTTTCTTTACAACAATATGAGAGGAGAGCATGGTTGGTACCTGTGACACGAACGAACGAAATACTGTGTCAAAAAATTTTCAATTTTTGACTTGATTGATAAAATAATATCTACTTTATTTTTTTTCCTCAAAAAACTTGCCAACCTAGGGGTGATGCGGACCCATACGGTACACTTGATATTGTACCGCACTAGACAACATCTGGATCAATTCGGCAAAGCGGGTCGACCAACCATGGAGGAGAGTTGAATTTTTGCATATCAATGGGAGTTATATATGTAACTTATTTTTAGGACAAAAATGATAGATTTGTCACTTTCTCACTTTAATTGCTTACATATTGTTAAGAAACCGATGCTATATAGAATGATTACATGATCATTTTTTCCACACCTCATAGTACAAAAAGAACATTTAAATGAGTATGCGAAGAGCATTGTATCACCTTTTATATATTAATACTATCTATTATAATACAATAGATATGCTAATTGTACAATAGGATAAATAAATCTGTAATTGTATTGTAAGAATGGTGCATCATACATACTTGTTCTAAGACGTGTCTATTTTTATATAAGCTGATTACGCGAATAAGTTAAGTTTTTATAGCAAAAATGTTACTAGGACATAGTTGCTTGTTAACCCATAAGTTTTTTTAAAAAAGAAAATATGAAATATACCGCCAATTTTGTAAAGATAAAAATAGTACAATGTGAAGCAAGGTCCCTTTTTCATAACAAAAAAAAGTGAGACAAGGTCTCTTTCTTTTTCCATTTTTTTTAAGGCGAGGTTCCTCAACCTCCAAGAAAAGCAAAAAAAAAAAAAAAAACACACACACACACATAAATTAGCGATAGACAAAAGATATGATTTTGCGAGAAATATTTTTAATATAAAAGGTACTCCCCCAAAATATTTAGTTGTCCTTTTCCGTCCCATATACTTCAAGATACAGCATACGGTAGGGCTGTCAAATGAGACCCATTTACCTAAGACCCGAACTGGACCGGTAAATAAAAGTGGGTAAAGTGTATAGCCTTTACCCGATATTAAATATATGGATGGGTCTAGATCCATCGTTTTTATTATATTTATATAATGGGTATGATTGGGTCTGGGTGCTTTAATAGTTTGAAAAAATTCCATTCCAGGGATAGGTGGGGCTCGCCGCTGCGGCGCTGCCCCTTTCTCGCCCAATTTCTCCCCCCATCCCAGGAAATCTCCCCCATCGCCGATGATGTTGCTGCCTCCCCCCATCGCCGACGCCGATGATGCTGCTACCTCCCCCCATTGCCATGGATTCCGCTGCGAATCAGGGTCTCGGAGCTGTGGCGGCGCCTCTTCTTGCTGATCACCCATTCTGACCCACATAAGCGAGAGGAATCTGGAGCTGCTTGTTCTCCCGACCGGCAACGTCGACAACACTGTCTTACCTGTGGTAATCGCGCACTAAAACGGCCTTCCTCCCCTCTTCCATGTGTCTTTGTCCATTTTCCACGTCAATTTGCACCTTGGGACTCCCTCGTCTACCACGTCGATTTCCTGAACATGCAAGTCCCCCCGAAAGACCCCCTGCTCTAGGATTTTTCTTTCTGCCGCTTGCTGTTGTTGATATTTTCCTTCTCTTTGTGGTTGCCCTCGTTATACCTTTGATTTGCCTTCAGTGGTTTAAGTAGCGGAAATAGTGGTGCCCCAACATGAGTCACAAGTTCTGGATTATCATCCATACTGAGAATAAAACCCGAGAGGCTTCTGTTTAGTATATGTTTCAATTTTTACTGTAAGCTCATTAAGTGTTTTCTGGTGTTTATGACCATCACTTTACTTATGGAGAAATATGTACTTGTATATCCTCAATGAGTCTCCTTTTGTCCTTTGTTTACCCAGACTAATTAGTGCACTAACATCACTTTCTCATGTCAAGTCTTTTGCTGCAAAGAAACCAAAAGCATATACTGGTGCTTCATTTGGAAAATCATTTTTAGACTGTCAAATTTATATTGGGTTATAAATTTGTGCATGATCTGTATTATTACTCTGTCAGACTTTCTTTTGTTTGTCTTCTTTATGAAACAAACCTATTTCATGATTACTTATCTTTTCTTTTTGTCCCTTCTGTAGGTCCTGTATGTTGGGGATCACATCTACGGTGATATACTACAAAGCAAAAAGGTTTTAGGTATATGTTCTTTTAATAACTTCTTTACTTGCTGCAGATATTATGGTGTTTTATTGAACAATTCATTTTGATCTATTGAGGTCGTTGGTATATTTGATTCAGTTTGATCCATCAATCTTTACATATCACAAAAGCCATATTTCAGGGTACTAAGCATGAGACTGAAATTTACATTGTTTTTGAAGAGCCATATTCCTACCATGTCCGATGGCAAGACATCGTTCCTTTTACCGATTTCTTGTTCTCTCTGGGTCTTATTGATCTGGGATTCCATGGACCACTTTTTACCTGGAGCAATAGAAGGTCTGCAGGGTCTCACATCAGATAAAGATTGGACAGATCAGGTGTAGCAAATGGTGATTGGAGATCAGCCAAGTTCCCCTTTTGCTTCTATTCACCACCTTCCCAAGATTTCTAGCGACCATTCTCCTATCCTGCTTGACAATCCAAATCTCCCTACATCTTCATCCTCTCCATGGAGGCCCTGCATGTCCTGTATTTTGAATAGAGGTGTGGAAGAAGGGAAACTCAGAGGTTACAAGCTGAATAGTCATGTGCTATATATATGACGATGATATATTCTTATTTGGCCAATTTTCCCCATTAAAACAAACCGAGAACCAACAGTTGGATATAATTAAGCATACCAATTATATAGGGATTGAATCTGTTGCTGAAACCAAATTTATATCAGAATCCATCCGTTAGAAGTTTTGGTGTCATGGTGTGTCATCTTCGTGTGTATATATATATATATATATTTGGTTGTTTTGTTGCACATGACATATACTGAAACGTGTTGCCGTATCCAGTATTCCAATTAGTTTTTGAACTTTTACAGTTTCCTTTTCCCATGTAAGTTTGATGGAATCCCTTTTGTCTGTAGTGATGAGCAATCCTGCAAATTTTGCGAAGCATCAATCGAACCCCAAGGTGGCTCTTGTCATAGCAAAAATGATGGGAAAATTTGTTGGCGCAAAATGACACAACGTAGGATGCCGCTCCTCTGCCTTGAGTGTATTGTCAGGTTTAGGTCTAACACTACTGTTGTAAGGTACGATTGTTATGTGGCTACGTGACAAATAAAGACTTTGAAATAATTTATGTTACATCGGCCATTAAATTTATTATCTACTTGATGAACCGTCACATCTATTTTATCTTGATATGTAGATTCTGATGATGCTTCTAGGTGTCAAATCATATTTGAAGACAAATGATTTTAAAAAAAAATTATTTGAAGACAAATGACCTCATTTTACAACAAATCAAACCTCAGTACTATGAAAGTTTTAACAGATTTATTACTCTTTTCTAACTTGATATTTTGTGTTTATCGTTGGATATTACACTGGGATTGTATGGTAGTGTTTTGTGCTTCCACATGACAAGTTTGTAGAACTAAATATGTTCTTGTACATGTGCTATTTTGCATTTATTGCCATTATTTTGTGGCTGCACATGTGAGATTTTGTGGTCATATATGTGACTATATATTGTACATGTATTTGTGGTTTGAGACTTGAGGATGTGGTTAATTATACAGGTAGGATCTAAATCCAAAATGTTATGTTTAGTGGACTAGATTTTTTATTTTTTAAAAATTTTCATTGTATTTAAAGAAGTAATTAAGTTATAAATAAGATTTGGATTCCGATCTGGATCTAAAATGTTATGTTTAGTGTATTTGATTTTTTTAAAATTTTAGAATTGTCATTGTATTTAATGAAGCAATTAAGTATTTAGATCTAGATCTAGATTCAAAATGTTGTGTTTAATGTACTTAATTTTTTTATTATATTTAAAGAAGCAATTTATATGTTACAGATAGGATATGGATCTAGATCGGGATTCAAAATATTGTGTTAATGTATTTGATTTTTATTTTTTAATTTTTTTATTATATTTAAAGAAGTAATTTATAAATTATAGTTAGGATATGGATCCAAATCGGGATTCAAAATGTTGTTGTCGAGTGTTTTTTAATTTTAAAGATTTTTTAGAATATCATGTTTAACCAGATTTTGTATGTTGTTAAAATCTAGATATATCATCTTGATATTTTATATGCACAATCGAGATTAAACATTCTATAAGAAATAAAAGTTATCATTATGGGTTTAAGTTTGAGACCCATGCCCATTCTTTAAAAATAATCAAAACATGGGTATGAATATATTCTTGTGAGAAGTTATAGGGTATGTGTATATATCTTACTTAACACTATTGGGTCTTAATTGGGCACGAATATATTAGACCCATTCAGACCCATTTGACAGCCCTAGCATATGGAATGGAGAATAATTTAGTGTATTTGAGTTGTGCACTTTCCACTTGTACTTCTCTCTTCCCATTAAAAAGGTGCATTATGTCCTCTTTTTATTGACCAATGAAAAGAAAAAATACAAGTAAAAAATACACAACTCAAATATACTAAATTCTTCTCTACGAAATAAATCTGAGCAGATGTCACTCATTGCTTGTTCACCCGTACGTTGGAGTTACGTGGAAACTATCAAAGGGAATTAACAACCCTTCCTAGATTTTCTTACATGGCAGATGAAAGAAAGGAACGTTCCTTTCAACATGTATCTTGGCAAAAGAGACAAAAATTTCTGAAATATGCAACTTACGATAAAATTGTATTAGATATCTATAACACCAAAGAAGTTCCCATAATGATATGGTGGTACGCATAACGGTTGAAAAAGTAATCTTTTACGTAAGTGGAGCATATGCACAAAGAGAAGGGAAAAAAAGTACGAACATAAAGGCGCTTCCTGACATTTCTGAAGATTGCATGTCCGCGAAACATTTGAGGCCCAAGATGTAAAATGACCAAGAAAAATAATGTCAAATTATGATAATATGCATATGTCCAAACATACATCTGCAAACGTTAGAAATATAATTTTTATACAAGATGAATGTATATGTGAAAGAACCCAAAAGTTTTACCCATCTGAACGCTAACAATGTCTGCACTCACTTTAATGGGACAGATGGCGACATGCCAAATCAGAGCCCTTAAGAATATAGTTTGAGCTCTATCACCTGACCAATGGTAGGAATGTATGCAAAGAGAAGTTTAAACTAGATGGAAACTGATCCAACTATAGGTCAGAACTATATAACTTAATCTAATCCAATGACAGGTCAATACGCGATCACAGAGGGTCGCACCAAAACCAAGAAGTCTGATGAGTTGAAATAGGCCCAATCCAACCTTAACTAATCCGATGAAAATATTTAACTCGAAATGTCCTAATTACTTGATGGATATGGTGTAGAGTTAGATTTTGTCGAGCCTAATTTTATAGAACACATAATATAAACAATGTCCAAACGTCAATCACTCAAAAACTAAAGAATTTACCAGTCATGTTAAGGTCGTGGTTTTGTATCCGGCTTCTTTTTCCCGTGAACTATGAAGCTTCTAGTTGCTTGACGTGGTTTTTTTATTATTGCAGATAACAAAAATTTGTGATCCTACCGTTTGCAGGATCGTTACTCTGTGGGTTCATTCAATTATTTGTGCTCTAGAAATATTCCAGACATAGTCCACAGAAATTTTACATTGGATGTAAGTGGAGAAGAAACATAATTTAATCTGATAAAGCTAAAGGAACAAGTATTAAGTTCAGCTATATTGGGAGAAGAGATTAACATTTCATCACCTTGAAGGCAGTCTCATTGACTTGATTTAAAACGATTCGAAGATTCGACCAACAGCATGTTCCTGGGATCGTGACTGTTCTTATTTTGTTCCATATTGAAAGAAGAGTGGATTTCTGTTCTCATTCTTTCTTGCTATTGCATACCCTATGGCAATCACATAGCGACTAGCCGTATGTGCAATTTACTTTCTCGCGTGGTTCCTATACATAGTGAGGTCTGGAATTCTTGTGTAGATAAATTACCCATGTTTATCCAATGTGCTATCCCCAGTTGTCCAGGCTTTTACCACATGAATCTTCCAAGTCGATGGAGATGTATGCCTATCTGGATTTTCCAATGGGTGCTGCCTTTCACAGTTGTTCTGTTGCAAAACCCAGATATGGTAGCTGCAGCTTATCCCCATGGTGCAGACGTTGGAAGATATCAAACCATTTCGGTGTTGAACACACCTGCAAAGTTTTTTTTTCAAGCAGATTATTAGGTTTTATATGAGGAAAAAGTAAATCTTTGTGTTGTGAAGGATAAGGAAAAATGGAAAATTGTGCAAATTCAGTCCCTCCCGCTTTTGCAGATTAGCAAAGCGTATGCATGAGATATGCCCCCATTTGCACGCATCATAAGTCATAACAAAGATGTACGATGAGGGCTGTTGGAACGCGGAATTTCTTATCTTTATATCATTAAGGGGCCCCAACGAGAGGCTTTAAATATATTTATTATTTTTCGCTGCGGGCGTGCCAGACTGTTTACAGGAAACAGACAAAGAGATTTATTTTATGAGGAATACCGGGTAAAGACCCGGAACCCTTGAATATTTTATTTCATTTTTTTTTCCGCGTGCGCTCGTATTCTCAGGTGATTGGAGTAGTCGTGTGCTGGACCGTTCCCCACCGACCGGAGTCGGTGTTTCATTTACATCAAGTAAAGACTCGAATACCTTCGATGCGATATGTTTGTTAAAAGACCGTACGCCGAAATTTAAAGAAATGGATGACTAAGTAAATTTCCACAAATATGATCAAATATATTCAGGGCATTTACACTTGTGCTCACAATAGGGTGTTTGTGCCTCCGTTGGGCGTTTACAAAGTATGTCATTTACATGTACGTCGACGACGGGGTGTTTGTGCCACCGTCGGGCTTCACACGACGTGAGACTTACATTTACGCTTATAACGGGGTGTTTGTGCCTCCGTTAGGCGTTTACAGTGCATCACGGTTACATTAGCATCAACGACGAGGTGTTTGTGCCTCTGTCGGATTTTTCCACATCATGATACCCATTTGAGTCGACGACATGGTATTTATGCCTCCGTCGGACAAAGTGCCTCTACACATGTTTATTTTAAAACACTGGAGGACTTATGTATAAAACGTCGGGACCGAGTCTTGCATATGACAACCTGCGGTATTTCAGCAGGACGACCCTCTCCACGACGCTTCATGCTTTGCACGAGCGGAACACCAGCACGAAGGGGACCCCGGTGCCCAGGGAACTCAAGCGCGAAGAGACGACACAAGGATTCACAGCTTCGGTGAGAGTTTCTTCAAGGATTCGCCCGGGGATTTTTTTACTCTAGGAATGTGCGCTTCAAATGGGGACGCTACCCCTCTATTTATAGGGGTTCAGGGCGCGTGGCCCGGCGGGGGTTCCGTCCCGGCGGGGGTGCGAGCACACAGGCGCCAAGACATCCAGAGGTGGCCCTGATCCCCGGCGGGGGTGCGCCCCTGCGCGGACCGGCGGGGGTGCACTCCGCCTGACCCGGCGGGGGTGCGCCCTTACCGGCGCCTGGCCCACCTATAAAAGGGGTGGGCCTCCCCATCCCTTTGGCCATTTCCCACGGTTTTCTCACGGGAGAGCTCTGGGGATTTCCGGAGTTCGTTTGTTGGTTGACGGCCGTGCCACGCACGTGCACACGCGTATCCGATGTGCGTTTTTGCTCGTCCCATGTGCGTTTGCTCCCGTTTTATGAGGGAACGTGCATTTGGCCTTCCCGGATCTATCGGAGTCGAGCGCGACCTCGAACGCAAGCCTGAACATCGAGTTTCGCTCATCCCGGGCATTGGTTCTGCCCTAACGAGGTTCGAATGCCGCATCTCGGACGTACCATCCAGATTGCTCCGGACGGAGGCGTGGACTCGAACCCGTTTATCTCAGGCGTTCAAGTGGGAAGACCGGGGCTTATCCCCGGTCCTTTTCGGGCAAATTTGTCGCCCAGAGCTTGTTTAAACCCCGATATTTTTCGGGTTCAACAAGGGCCTACTTCCTTGTCTTGAGATAAGAAGGCCGAAGAGTGCAATTGTGCAGCTGTGCTGTTCATCAAGACAGGTACAAGCCTTCTGCTGGAAGAATATTACATGTTCTATCCTTAGAACCCCAATCTTACAAGAGGAAGTCAACAATGGATTTTGAAAGCCAACTCTTTCACATCTGACCATAAAAATGAGCACTCAATGTTGCTTATTGAGCAAGGGATACAACGTGGAGGTGGAAGGAAGCATATTGAAGCTAATAGCACAAGTCCCAATCTGAGAGAAATTACTGGTTTCCCTATGCTCCTAAAGATTTATGCGACAGAAATGGGCCTAACTAATAGTAGCATAGTCCTCACCCAGTTTAACGACGAACACCATGTTCAGCAAACAGCAGCGTCAGGCCCGGTTACTGTGTTAAACAATGTTTAAGGGATAAATAGATAAGATAATTTAGTGGATGTTTTATCGGATAGTGGTGCTTTGGCTCAGGCCTAAAAACAAGGAGAGTAACCAAAATAAGAAAAAGAATCAGTTTCTAGTTCAATGAGTTGGGCGGAGTTATGAATGGGGATGTTTTACTTTAAAAATATGACCCCTGTATTTATTTGAAAAAACGACATTGGATCTAGCTCCTAGGTTGGGCTTTTCTGCTCAGAATGGGCAAAGCCCAATGTCTTCTTCTCTCCTTTTCTATACAGGTTTCTTCTCACAAAAGTCATAAAGGAATTGGAAAGAAGGGTAAATGGAGCTAGACTTGGAGGAAAAGATGGGAAGGAGACAGCATAGGGTGGTCTACAAGGAGAGGAAGAAAATGGGAAAAGGCAATGGTCACAGCAATCAGAACAATGATGGCCCTGGCAACTCCAGCTCTTCTCTGTCTAATCTCACTTCCTTTTTTTCCCCCATGTTTCTGGGATGATTTCTCCAAGACGAAATAAGATGATTAAGAAGGAAGAAAAGAATGACGAAAAGAGAAGAGCACCTGTACATTTAGACATCTGCTGCTCTGCTGTTGTCTTCTTTTTCTTTCCCTGGCCGTTCTCTTGGATGAGGGCAGAAGATGTTAAAAAACAGAAAGTGATGACCAAAGATGAGGTAGCATGTGAAGCAGTGGAGGTAAAATAGGAGACCATAAGAGAGAACCTTCTTTTTTCATGCAATTTTCTGGAAGAATAGGTGAAAGGCTGTAAAAAGATGAATATGGAACATAAACAGAATTTTAAAAGAATGAAAAAAAGAAGGAACTTGGTGATTTGACAACAAATAAGAAACAGAGACTATGGAGAACACAAATGGCATAAGTAGAGGAAATGGCTTGGCACATGAGGAAGAAGAAAACTGAGAATCTCAGTGCAGCTTCATGTTGTGGAACATGCGGAATTTTCTTTCCTTAAAAAATAAGATGGCTTGTATATGATAAGAGGTTTCTTTTTATGTGTGTGGGTGTGCCAATCTGTCAAACAAACAGATTTTAAAATTCGCTTGATGTGGGGAATTTGTGTCCATTTATTGGACGAGTACGCCTATATTTTGGCGTATTTATTCAGCGCATTGTTTCATCAGGCGTTTAGGGTTGTGTATTAGACCCTTCCCCATCAACCGGAGTCAGTGTTAATTTACGTCGGACTGAATCCGAATATCTTTGATAGTGATGTCAAGATTCATTTTGGCATAAACTCCAAAGAATTTGAAAATATGTAATTTGGATTACAATTTGGTTTTTCAAGACCCTTACAATGGTCCCGATTATATAATCAGATCTTTAGGATTACATTCCATCACAGTCGAACTCTTTGAATTTGCTCCTAACTGCATTTGAATTGCTTTGCTTCATTTCCGTCACGATCAGACAATTGACTTCGCTTCTGTCATGATCGGACGATTGACTTTGCTTGATAGTCATGATCAATCTTTTGATGGTGATCAAACATTTGGAGTGGACTTGGTGTCTATAAAGGACATTTCCGCACAAGGCCAATTATATTTGACCCTCTTTGGGTATTTGTTGTAGCTTTTACCCTTTCTTGGGTATTTTGCAATTGCATACCCTTTGTGGGTCTTTTAGCAATTTCATACTCTTTTTGGGAGTTTTATTGCAATTTTAACCCTTTATTGGTATAATTGCAGTTTTTGACCCTTTTTTGATACAATTGTCAATTCTTTGACTTTCTTGGACACTATCGCCACTTCTTGACATTCCCAAACGGTTATGTCATTTCTTGACCTTTCTCGGATATTTTTGTCATTTCTTAGCATTATCTGACATTTGTACCATTTCTTGGCTTCCTCGTATATTCTTGTCGTTTTAGGCATTCATGGCTTTTCCGCCATCTCTTGGCATGTCTAGCGATTTCTGTCATTTCTTGACAATCCCAAACTTGGAGTGGCCAGCCATAAGCCAAACTTAGGAGAGCGCACGCCGCTTCAGAGAAGTGATGTGGATCCCGATCCACCGAACCGTGCAGACGGCATGAACCAGGCTTGACAGTCATTTCTTGACATTTCCATATATCATTTCTTGACCTCCCTAGGCTTCTCTATCATCCTCTAACTTTCTTAGCTATATGCTGAACTCAAGAGAGAGCACGCTGTTTCAGAAAAGTGACGTGGGTTCCACTCCACCGAGCCGTACAAACAACGCAAATATGATCAGAGAACTGAAAACTTGGCCAATGTTGTTTTTTGAAGAAGATGATTTGGATAACATTGTATTTGTGCCTTTACCAGGACTTCTTTATAATTTCTGCCATTTGAGAACATTTCTACAATTTCTGTCTTTTCGAAGACTCTTATGTAATTCTTATTCTCTCAGGGGCTTCTTACAACTTTTCGTCCTTTTGAAGACTTTTATGCCATTGTTGCCCTTTTAGAGGGACTTTATGCAATTTCTTCCCTTTCAAGGGCTTTTCTATAATTTTACATGCGCAACATATATCAAATGAATAGCCCTTGCAACCTTTTGAAGGGTCTTCAGCTTTTCTAGAGCTTTCTAAAAACCCAACAACGCCTTCTTCTTCTTCACTGCTTGAAGAGAGCTTTGGCCGATGGAGAACTTGTAGCACTTTATAAATGAGGGTTTTCATTTGATGTCCCTCATAATTGCTCGATGAGAATGTGATTGATTTCCCACTTAGAAACATGTCTTTCTTTTCAATTTGCAACAATCATTTGAAGGACATCATACCCCACAAGGGGGGGGGGGGGGTCTTCATAAACTCATGTGGTAAAGTCCACATGGAGAGACATACACATGAGCATTTCACGAACACGTGGTCTCCATGTACACATATGGTCTTTATGACCACATGGTCTCCATACGGAGATACACACATGAACGTGCCTCGAGCAAAGTTTCTGCACGAGTAGAGTCTCTACATAGAGGTATGCATATGAACATATAAACACTTTACCCCATGGAGCTAGCTCGACATGGGAGTATACACATGAACATTTATTTCATCTCCATAGAGCTAGCTCAACATGGAAATATATGAATTTCACATTTGGAGATGATCCTCTCGTATCGCCCGACACCTTCTTGAAACTTTCCATGCCGAGAGCTTACAAACACCCTTGAGAACGATTGGGCAGTAGGGGGACAGAACTCCGGGGCCAACCGGGGTTTCATTTGAGCATGGATGGCAAAGTAGGCCGACTCGGAGCGGAGTCAGCCGACTCGGAGAGAAGTCGGCCGACTCGAAGCGGAATCGGGCTATGGTGACCTAATTTGGGCGACTCCTGCGGATCCCTCCTTAAGGAGGGATCGGGAGTCATGGGACTGCGCAGAAAGAGCTGTCTGTCTGCGCAGTCGCCCCCTCCCAGCCTCCTGACCCCCCTTCGGAGGTCCCCTCCCTCGCCGCAGCCGCCGAAGCTTCGAGGAGGCTCGCCGGCGGCGACACCTCCGCCGCCGTTCCCCACCGACCGGAGTCGGTGTTTCATTTACATCGAGCATAACACTCGAATACCTTCGATGCGATATGTTTGTTAAAAGACCATATGCTGAAATTTAAAGAAATGGATGACCAAGTAAATTTTCACAATTTCATTCAAGCATGTCTATGCCATTTACATTTATGACGTTTACATTCGCGCCTTTAATGGGGTGTTTGCACCTCCACTGGGCGTACATACAATACGTCATACATGCTTGCGTCAACGACGGGGTATTTATGCCTCCGTCGGACATTACACAGCGTGGGGATTACATCTATGTTCATAACGGGGTGTTTGTGCCTCCGTTAGGCAACATTGCCTCTACGTATGTCGTTTCATGACAACGGAGGACTTAAGTGAAAAAAACACTGGGCGTCATGTAACAACCTGCAGTGTCTCCGCACGAACAAGGCGCAGGATGGCCCGAGCGCGGAGGACAGACCACCGAAGGTTGCCGGAGACTTCCTTTCCCAACACTCGCTGGACGGAACTCAGAGCTCTGGGGTCAGACAGACCGAGCGAGTGTGGGCTATGCACGTGCGTTCTTTTTCGCGCGTGTACTCCCGGGGTTTTGGGTGTTTTTTTTCTTCTTCCCAGCGCCCTTTGCAATGGGGGAGTGCCCCCCTATTTATAGGGCTCCAGGCGATCGGACCGACGAGGGTACGGGGCCCGGCGGGGGTGCGCGGCGCGAGCGTCGAGGCGGGCTCAGATTGGCGGGGGTACGCGCGCACAAGGCCCGAAACGGGGCCGGACCGGCGGGGGTCCTGCCGAACCGGCGGGATCCCCCGCCAGCAGGCTCCCCGAACCGGCGGGGGTCCTGCCTGGCGGGCCCCTGACCGGCGGGGGTCCCGAACTGGCGGGGCCCCTGACCGGCGGGGGTCCCGAACCGACGGGACCTCGAACCGGCGGGGGTCCTTGCCTGGCGGGGCCTCGACCCAGCGGGGGTCCCCGCCTGGCGGGCCCCCGAACCGGCGGGGCGCCTCCTGGTCTACCCCTATAAGAGGGTGGGACCTCTTCTTCCTTGCCATTTCCTCCGTATTTTCCGAGAGAGAGCTCCGTGGGCCTCCCGTGACGGGTTTGTTGGTTGACGGCCGTGCCGCGCACGTGCACACGTGTCTCCAACGTGCGTTTTTTCCCGTCTGACGTGCGTTTGTTCCCGTTTTCTGGGATCACGTGCATTTGGCTTCTCCCGACGCATCCGAACCGTGTGCGGTCCTGAACGAGGGTCTGGTCATCAGATTTCTGTTGTCCGGGGTACGTTTTATTCTGCCCCACTGAGCTTCGAGTGCCGTATCTTGGATGCGCGACCCGGGTCGTTCTGGGCGGATGCGTTGACTCGAGCTCGTTCATCTTCGGTGTTCGAATGGGGAGACTGGGAGTTTGTTCCTGGTTCTTCCAGGGCGGATTTGTCGCCCGGGGCTTGTTTAAACCCTGATATTTTTCGGGTTCAACAAATGCCCCCCACGGGATATTCGTCGGGGATGGAGGCGACGGCAGGTATCCCGTGGCCCCTTCTAGATGTATTTTTTCTTTCGCTTTTGCTTTCCCTTGCCTTGTTTCAACGCTTTCATATCTGTCGGTTGAATATTTTATTTGGCAGGGTTGACAATGCCTCGTGCCGGCAAGCGTCGTGGGGAGAGCAGCAAGTCGTCACGCCATTCGGAAGACGACGTCGAGTGGACGGATGATCCCATTCCATGCTTCACCCTTTCTCCGATACGAGAGGAGAACCTGGACCAGCTTGACAGAGGCGTTGGGTTGTGCGTCCTCGGGCCTTTGGAGAGTCCCTCGCCACTTGAAGGCGTGGTGGACACAAGCCGGATAGATCGGACTGAGCAGGTCTACCGTTACCGGAGGGGGAATGACTACCTCAAGCACTTCCCGTTGGATGAGCATCTGTTTCCGTTCATTCAGAACTTTGTGCCGGCCAACTGGGATGGCCCCGCCGAGCTCCTTGCGATTGAGCGGGTCCAGCTGGAGCGGGCGATTTTGTCCGGTCGTGACAGCATGATGGGGACATGCAGTTTTCACTACCCCAGCTTTCCTCTTGGCTACACCGCCCAGGTGCACTTTCTGGATGCGGACCAGTTGGGGGTGTTCAGGTCGGATCCAGTTCACCGCGTCAAGGAGGCATTACTTGCGCAGGGCCTATGGGAGGTGCACAGGCTGCCCAAGACTGGCCCTTCCTTCACCGGACATATTTTGCCGCCCTCGGGTCCCGAGTTCGTGTTGGAGGGCTACGACCGGTCGTGTTTCCTTGACCGGATCTTGAGCGGAGGGGCCGCTAGCTGGTACGACAGGTGGTCCGTTTCTTCGTCACACCGCTTCCGCTTCGGCGCGACAGAGTGGTTGATAGGGATTTTGTACCATTACCACAAGCTGCTGGATCAGGTCGGCATTCTCTATGCAGTTGTTGCCGCTCTTTATGATTACCCCTGTCATTCGGGGCTTCTGCAGGCCCTGGCGGAGAGGTTCAACACCTTCGGCATCCCAGAGGGGGAGACTTGCCTCGATTTGTGGGCTTTTCATAGGGTTTCTGGTCTCCCAATCTCCGGCCAATTTTATGAGGAGGTGTGCCTGAGCGACCTGGACAGGGACCAGTCTTCCGGCTCCGGCTCCTATATTCTGTCCCACAGTTTCCGTTACCTGGCGAGGGTTTGGCGAGACTTAGCCAGGTGTGGGAAAAGTGGATGTCCCAGTGCTTCAAAAGGGACAGTGAGGGTGAGCTGCGACGCCTGGGTCCGTTTCTTCTACAGCGGGCCCTTCTGCTTCCACAAGGGGTTTGCCGACGACAGTTGCAACCCGGCAGACTATATGCAGCTGTCAGTTAATTTGGACGACAATGCCAAGTACCTTTATGCGCCACAGGGCGACAACTGGAACCCGAGGCAGCTTCCGGACCGGACTCACTTGGCGGCATACCTTGTGTACTGGCTGAGCATTTTTGTCCTCCCGTTCGGGGAGGAGGGGTATATTAGACCGGAAGTCATCCATCCGGCCTGTCTCTTAGCCGGTGGCATGCGGCTGGCTTTGGCCCCGGCGGCCTTGGCCAACATCTTTCACGGCCTGGGCGATCTCACAGCGAGCTCCTCTCCTCGTGATAGAGGCGTTGTCCTGGCGACGCACTATTTGAGTGCTTGGGCTGGTCTTCTACTGCCCGAGCTAAGCCACAACATCAGCCTGGAGAGCCCTTCCATGCCGCTTCTCTTCATGTTTCGGAACCGCCCAGAGCAGGAGCAGCGGCGGCAGCTGAGCGAGGCACGCCGACGACTTTCTTTTGTGCCGACGGCTGGGCAGCAGGGGCTCGACCTCGCCTGCTGCTCACGTGACTTCCGACCTTGGGCCGAGGAAGGCAGGGGAGGATGGGTTTATCGCCTTCCCCATAATGCTGCGCCCAGTGCTTCCTTTCGTAAGGACTAGCTTTGCTGCATCCGCCCCAGTGTTTTGCTTTTTCGCAAAGGAGGCTCTTTATTTATGGAGCCGTACTTTCCGCACCGCTTCGCTTGCAACTTTGGGTATGACCAGACAGTGCCCCCGGATGCTGATTTCGCACTATCCGTCAGGACATACAAGGGCCTGGACCGACACCTGGTAGCCTCCGGCTGGTGGTGCTACTCCGAGCAACGACGGGAGGGGCGTGTGGATATCTTATATGCCCGATGGTGGACTCGGCACAATCAGACGTTCCGAGAACGCGCCGAGCGGATTAAGGCAACAGAGGGCGAATACTTGTCCCGGGCGGGTGCCCCTATTTCTCGCGTTGGGCCGAGGAAATTTATCAGCTGGATCGAGAGCGGCACTATCCTGCAGCATTTCTGGGATGCCGTCGCCGAGGCGGGGAAGGCCGTAAAAGTCTCTTTCGATCGAGTGGTACTTCCGCCAACTTTTTCTCAGGCCCTGTGCAGTATGTCATTTCCCTTTTCATATGTTTGGCCTGTATTTTCCTTATCCCCGTCATGTTGATTGGGCTTTCCTTCTTTTCTTGGTTCGAACAGAGAGCTTTATCCCTTTGACGGGGATGCCGAAGCGCGACGCCTCGCACGGTCGGAAGAGGCGTGCAAGTAGGGAGGCCGGCCCTTTGCAACCGGCGGCTCGAGGGAGGACCCCCGACCCTTCTTCTTCAGCTGGGGCATGTGGGCCTTTAGCACTTTCTTTCGTCTCCTCCCCCTCCTCTTTTTTTTTTTTTTTTTTAACGAGGGATTTACCTTTCTCGCTATTCTTCTGTGTGCAGCCACATCAACTCCGGGGGGCGGTGATTTAGCAGAGGATACTCCACGAGATGATGTGGTTCCCCCAGCCGACGACGACTATAATCCCACATTTGATGGGACACCGTCCCCCGACGGGGCAGTCACATCCCGAACGTCTCCCACTGGGCCGGGTAGGGTGAATACCTACTGTGTTGTTTTTTTTTTTGCTTTGTTTTTGTTTTTTTTTTTCATGTGGTTGGCCAGCACTATGGTTATGTGTGGCCTGACGATTCTTTCCCTTTCCTTTCTTTTCAGGGTACATTCCGGCGGACGCTACTGCTGCTGAGGGTGTTGAACACCCGACTGCGATCGCGCCGGTTGTAGGCAGGACGCCCTCGTTACAGGCCATCTATGACCTGTTAATGTCCGGGTCTGAGGCGGATCTACTCGACTTTTCTGACTTTGCTCCGAACATACTCGAGGGAGGGGGTTGGCAACGAGCCCTCCATAGCGCAAGTAAGGGGTTCACGCTCTCCTCGCCTCATCTCTGCGCTGTTTCCGCTTTCTTTCTTCATGCAGGGAATGACTTTGCCCCTTTTGAATTCCAGTGGCGGTTACTTCCGCGGCTGTGCTTCCTATCGCTTCTCCGCTGGAGGAGGGCGAGGTCGCCCGAGGAGCAGCTGGAGATGGCGACGGTGGGGATTCTCTCTCTGAGAGCGAGCTTTTCCCTTTTTGTCTATTTGTCCCGACACTCGTCGGGACGAGAGAGATAGAGAATGTTCTCGCGCTAAGTGCTTGTGTTCATCCTCTTTGCAGATGGCGTCGAGATTGCGGCGGAGATGATGGAGGCGGGTCCTCCAGAGGCCGCTCCCCCTCCTACTGCGGCCATTGGCGGTGCAGAGGAAGCTCCTCGTCGGATTGCGCCCGCTCTGTTCCTTCCAGGGGCCAGCGAACTCCCACCAGGTATTTTAGGTTTAAGGGTGCCATTTCGTTTGTGCTCCCCGTGCCTTCGGGTATTGCGGCCATCTTCTCTTTATTTGATCCTGCTTCTCTCCCCTGTTGTTTGTTTGTTCTTGGGGCAGGCGGATCATCCGACACTTTGGTCGAGAGGCGCTCGCCTTTGGCAGTCAGGGAATCCGTAGGGGTGGTGCTCGCTACAGAGGGTGGCAATGGCGCTTCTTTTCCGCCTGATACACAGGGTTAGTGACCTGGGATTCGAGCCCTTTACGCTCTTCGGTCCCTGCTTTTCTTTACTTTCTGCGGTTGCGTCATTTTCCTTCGAGCTGACTTTCTGTCCGCCTCTGGCAGCTATTAGTGGCAGCTTACTTCCCCATCTTCGAGCGAGGTGCCGCTTGAAGGACCCGCCGCGTTTCCAGGGCATGACATCCTTTGGCCCGACGTTCCACAAGAGGGTCAGGTGCGCGGGGTTGAATCTCAAGTCAAAACCCTTTAGCCAGCAAACCGGAGTGGTAGGCTAACCGAAATTTCCTTAGCCAGCAAACCGCAATGGTAGGCTAAGCCCAAGTGGCAGATCCATGATCAATTGCCCCAGGGTCCGGCCCCGAGCCCTAAAATAAAAAAATTAAAAAAAAGAGAAAAGAAAAAGGGACTAAAAATAGAGATGTCCCGGCGGACTTGATCATCCTCCAAAAAGGGATGTTCAATGGCAAAAGAGCCTCAAACCCGGCTGAGGTGAAAATCCGAAAGGGCGCCTTAGGCAAAAATAGGTAACCCCTCGGTGTGAAAACCCGAAAGGGCGCACCGGAAAAAGCTAGAGGGGGCCATCCCCGTGAAAATCCGAAAGGGCGCTTGGATGGTAATGTGAAAAAAAAATGAATGAAAAGAAAAAATGAAAGAATGCAATGAAACCGACCCCTCTGAGGGGAAGGAAGTGTCGGTCGAGCTAATGGGTCACACCCGTCGAACGACTTGAAATATGAAGCGGTTGTTGAGCCAAGCCCAAACAGGCCAGCCTCGACACCAAGTTCTTGCATCAGATACTTGATGAATGCAAGGAATGCAAAATTCAAACAGAAGATGCCAAGAACAAGCTTGGGAAAAGCCAATAAGGCAAATCTCTGAAACAAGAAATATAAAAGTGGGTCGAGGAGCAAAGCCAGAAAAGGCAAGCCTTCTCGACCAAAGATTAAGTCAGGTTGCTGGACAAAGCCAAAAAGGGCCAACCCCAACACCCAAAATGTTGCATCAGATCCTGAAGAACGCCACAAAAGCAAAGGTCAAGCTGATGCTACCCAAGCTAACGGGTCACGTCAAGCAATCCAAATATGAAAGAGTCACTGAACAAAGCCAAGAAGGCCAGCCTCAGCGGCAGAAGTTTGCATCAGATCTTGAAGAATGCCACAAATGCACAACTCAAGAACAAGATGCCAAACGAAATCCCGAGAAAAGCCAAGAAGGCAAGTCTCGAGAGCAAAGTCGCTGAACAAAGCCAAGAAGGCCAGCCTCAGCGGCAGAAGTTTGCATAAGATCTAGAAGAATGCCAGAAATGCAAGGTTCAAGAGCAAGGTGCCAAACGAAATCTCGAGAAAAGCCAAGAAGGCAAGTCTCGAGAGCAAAGGAGAGAAGCAAAGTCAAAAAGATAAGCCTGTTCGACCAAATGATAAGCCACTGAGCGAAGCCAAAAAGCAAGGCTCAGCAACCGGGCTCCGACCCAACCTTAAGCAGAGTCAGGAAGACGAGTCTCGGAAGAAGGATGCTGAAATCATATTCCTGAGTAAAGTCAAAAAGACAAGACTCGGATGAAGAAAGCTGAAATCGGCTCCGAACAAAGCCATGGAGTAGCTCTTCAATAAAACTCACCCGTAGAGTTGACCTGGTGGAGCGGGTCCATGTTACTTCCCTGAAGTGATGTGCGCTCTCCTAGGTCCTCTCGTGGGAACTCTTGAGTTGAAAATATCTGAAAAAAATATGCAAACAATAGAAGCTAATCGCTCAACGCGAGAAGTCTAGTAAGTTTAATCGCCGGCCCAAACGACAACGACAAATCGTTGTTCAAGTAGTCGGCGACGCTGCACAAATATCGAAGCGCGTTGCTGTGGTTTTCAACCCAACTCCCCGCCAAGTCATTAAGACCAGGGGTAGAGTTTGAAAATCGCCACGGGGCATTTGTTGAACCCGAAAAATATCGGGATTTAAGCAAGCCTCGGGCGGCAAATTCGCCCGAGAAGCCGCAAAAAAGTCCGGGAATAGACCACGGCCTCCCCACTCGAACACCTGAGATAAACGGATTCGAGTCCGCGTGTCGACCCGGAACGACCGGGAGTATGACGTTCAAAAGTCCCGTCAACAGTGGAAATACGCACCCCGGATGGCGGAAACTCGATCGCCGGACTCTCGCTCAAGATCGCTCACGGCTCGGACGCGTCGAGAGAAGCCAAATGCACGTGCTCCCAGAAAACGGGAACAAACGCACGTCAGACGGGTAAAAACGCACGTCGGAGACGCGTGGGCAAGTGTGTGGCACGGCCGTCAACCAACAAACCCGTCACGGGAGGCCCACAGAGCTCTCTCCCAGAAAACGCAGAGGAAATGTCCAAGAAGGTGAAGGCCCCACCCTTTATAGGGGTGGGCCAGCGGCGCACCTGTTGACACGGGAAAGATATCACTTTGACATATCATTTGATTTTGGATGGCTCATTTCATTTTATCTGGTTCATGTATTCATTTCATTTGGGTATTCATTTATTTCACATGCTTTGATTTGTGTATTGTGATTTGCGGGGCGTGCCAGTCTGTCTAACAGACAGAAGAAAGAGTCCGCGCAATGCGGAGAAGGTATTTTTGGGTGTCCATGGAACGGACGGGTATGATGTCCGTGGAACGGACGGGTATGATGTCCGTGGAACGGACGGGTATGATGTCCGTGGAACGGACGGGTATGATGTCCGAGGAACGGACGGGGATGCCCGTGTGACGGGCGACTAGGGTTGTCCATGAAATGGACGGGGATGCCCGTGTGACGGGCGACTAGGGTATGATGTCCGTGGAACGGACGGGTATGATGGAGTGGTATGATGTCCGTGGAACGGACGGGTATGATGTCCGTGGAACGGACGGTATGATGTCCGAGGAACGGACGGGGATGCCCGTGTGACGGGCGACTAGGGTTGTCCATGAAATGGACGGGGATGCCCGTGTGACGGGCGACTAGGGTGCGCCGTTTTTTATCTGAACTCCTTGAGTCCCGTATCTATACTCATCAGGTGATTGAGGTAGCATGTGCTGGACCTCTGTCTCCATCGACCGAGTCGATGTTACATTTACATCGAGTTAAGACTCTTGGTGTTATTTAACACCAGTTTTAACCCGAATACCATTCATAGCAAAGGGGATGAGAAAATACACACTTTTTTAGAAAATCCTGGTCATGATGTATCATTTTTCTTTTGGTATTTTTTGAAATACTTTTGCTTTGAGTGTTTCATTTGAAAAGACTGCCCTTTGTGGAGTCCGAGATATGACTTTTAAGAAGGGAACGGGTATATTTCCGTGAACCCATTTGGGGTCTCCCTCCTCTCCTTTTTTTGAGAAAGATGTTGTTTGAAGGTTTTATTTTGGAAAACCTGAGGATTATTATTGCAGACAGGCATATACCCGTGCATTTGATTCTGAACTTGGGGGAAGTTGTGATTCAAAGTAGCACTTCTGTATTAGAAGAGTTGCTACATTAATTCTTTTATAACATCCTTCTTTTAAATGAAGTCTGAATTGAGGCAGAATTTCATTTCTCCTCGTTCATCGTTTCATTCGTTCATCATTCATTTTTTTTTACTTGTATGAGTATGATTTTTGGAGAATGTATGCACATATCTCCGTGGACGTTCTTGTCAACTTGAAGTTCCTTTCGAGAAACTGTCCATATGAACACAATTCTTGTGAGTATGCATCATGCTGCTCTTTGGAGTAACTGAGCGCAGTTCGGGTCCTATCACAGTTCGGTCCTGTCACAGTTCGGGTCCTGTCACAGTTCGGGTCCTGTCATAGTTCGGGTCCTGTCCCCTTTTTCTTTGGATGTGTGTATATCATCACAATTTTTATAATTTTATTTTAGCAGAGTTTCCGCTTATGCGGAATGCTCTCACGGAGATATATTCATATGAACATGTACTTATATCCATGTGTCCTCAGAGAATCTTTGCCCGGAGGGAATTTGCCCTCAAAAAGGTATGTGTATATGATCATAAATTTGCAGTTTACGCATATTTTCTCACCGGTATTCCCTTTTGAGTGGAATGTTCGGTAAAAGGTACCATCTGCATATACAGAATCCCTTTTGAGAGATATACGCATATAATTGCGAATTTTATGATTATATAAACATGCCCGTGGGCGGAGACTGCATTTGGGCAGAGTTTCCTCTTGGAAACACATGTATATGAATACAAAGTTTGTGATTATATTGATATGTTTTTAGAGGGAAAATTCTGTCATAGGCAGGGCTTCCTTCCAAGAACATATGTGTATAGGCACAAATTTGAGTTTTATAAATATGTTCTTAGACGGAATCTCCACTTGGGCAGAGTTTCCTCTAGGAAGCATATATATAAAAAATGCAAATCTGTGAATATATGAATATGTTCTCGAGCAGAATCTCCACTTGGGCAGAGTCTCCTCTAAGAAACATATGCATATAGCACAAACACACCATCCCGGAGAGTTTAAAACTCGATGGGAGGTGGCATGAATAACAAAGGTATCTAAAATACCATATGTCCAAAATGGACGGTATTTAGAACCTATAGCCCGTGAGGGCCAGTGCCGCTATTGCGGACTTTTAGCCGATGAAGTTTGCCGATGCCGCATACGGATAACCTCTCAACACTCGGGGGAAGAAGATTTGGTACCTTCACTCACACAAGAAATGAGATTGAGAGAGAGACGGGAGACTTTTGGAAATTTTCTATTCTTTCAGAATTTCAGAAAAGAGGGGGGCAGCAATTTCTCCAGGGAGCCGGCATCTCCCCGGGGCCGACCTCTTGAAATGGGGGGATGGGGTGCCTTTTATAGGGGAAGGCACCCCTTACATGGGTGGGGGTTTAAACCGATGGGAGTTCCATCGGTTAGAGGGAAAATTCCCTCTAACCGATGAGACTCTCATCGGTTAAAGCTAACCGATGAGACTCTCATCGGTTAAAGAAAAAAAAACTCTCTAACCGATGAGACTCCCATCGGTTAGAGGGTTAAGGCCCTCTAACCGATGGGGGTTCCATCGGTTAGGCCCCTTTTTTTATTTTCTGTTTTTTTTTCTATTTTCTATTATATTTTCTTTTGTTTTTCTTGTTTTCTGTCTTTCTGTGTTTTTTTTTTTTTTCTGTTTTTCTTTATTTTTCTGTTTTCTGTTTTTTTTGTTTTATGTTTTTTTTTTTGAAAGGGGGACCCCTTAACCGATGGAACATCCATCGGTTAAGGGGGAATCCCCCCCTAACCGATGGGGGTTCCATCGGTTAGAGGGGGAGACTCCCCTAACCGATGGAAGCCCCATCGGTTAGGGGATTCCCCTTAACCGATGGAACTTCCATCGGTTAGAGGGGAGTTCCCCTCTAACCGATGGAAGCCACATCGGTTGGAGGGGTCTCCCCCTCCAACCGATGGAAGCACCATCGGTTAAGGGGGAAAAAACCCCCTTAACCGATGGTAGCCCCATCGGTTAGGGGAAAAACCCCCTAACCGATGGTGCCTTCACTGGTTTAGGGGAGGGAGATTTCTGGGAATAAATTAATGGGGGGATTGACACTAAATTTTATTTTTTATGTCAACAGCACCCCGCCAGTTCGGCCCCCAGGCAGGGACCCCCGCCGGTTCGGGGTCCTACCAGGCAGGGACCCCCGCCGGTTCGGCCCCCCCGCCAGGCGGGGACCCCCGCCGGTTCGGGGCCCCACTAGGCGGGGACCCCCGCCAGTTTGGGGGCCCGCCGGTTCGGGACCCCCGTTGGTCGGGGGCCTGTTAGGCGGGGACCACCGCCGGGCAGTGACCCTCGCCGGTTCGAAGCCCTGCCTGGCGAGGGACCCCCGCCGGTTCGGCAGCCCCCCCCCCCCCGCCGATCGTTCCCCGCCTTGGGCCTTGTGCTCACATGCCCCGTCAGTCCGAGCCTGCCTCGGCACCTGTGCCGCACACCCCCGCCAAGTCGCGCACCCCCGCCGGACCACTCGCCAAAACCCCTATAAATAGAGGGGCAGGGCCTTCATTAGCCTCGGCTTCCAGAGGTGCGAAGCTCTCGCGCGAAGACCCCCGCCTGAGGGATTTTTCCTCCCCACGCTGGCGAAACGCTCTCGCGTCCCGGCGAAACTTGAGGCCGTCTGGCGCTCGAGAATTCTCTCGCGCAGATCCTCAGGAGAAGTCCCCCTCCTTTGGGAGGGAGGGGACCTGTTTGTTCTCCGCATGAAGACCCCAGTGCGGGACCCGGTTTGTGTAAAATTACACAAAGGCCCCCCTGGGGAGGAGAAGATTTGTGCATGCGTGTGAAATTGCACATATGCCCCCGTACACGGGCCCAAGATTTTGTGAAATTGCACAAAGCCCCGGGGATATAAAGTTTGTGTATGTGTACATCAAAAGTACACATATACTTTTGTCAGCTAGAAATTTGCAAGAATACCCCTGCTTCTGAGAAAATTACAAAAATGTCCCCATGAAGGATAAAATTGCAGAAATATCCCCATGAAGGATAAAATTGCAGAAATGTCTCCATAAAGGGTAAAATTGCAGAAATATCCCCATGAAGGATAAAATTGCTGAAGTACCCCTGCTGCCCAGAAAATTACAGATACGTCCTCGCGGCGCGGAAAATGGCAAGATAGCCTGACGGTTCGCGCCTCTTGTCCAATCCGGTGGAGCGGGACCCACGTCGCTTCTATGAAGTGGCGTGCGCTCTCCTGGGTATGACTTGAAGCCGGACTCGAGGGGAGTTCTCGGGAAATGTCCTTTTGGGGAGTCCCGATCTTCTTGGCGCATCCCTTGGAGGGGAGCGAATTTGTTGGAGGTTGCCACCGTGGGGACGCTTCTGTCCGGGGGCAATATCGGCTCGCCTCCATCGAGCCGGACGCGGATGTCCCCGACAAGTACGATTTTGCCGGAGTTGGAGACAACTGCGCGGGGCTTGCTACCCCTGCGTCCCTGGCGCTGTCCCCGTTTTCTAGGGACTACGACGCAAGAGATTGTGTTAACCGAGAAAACTCGGCCTTGACTTGGGTGGGGCTTGATGCCCCTAGTGGCAGTAGCTTCGGGCGCCGCCTTGGAGTAGCTTGGACGGCGGGGACCACCACTAGGAAGTAAGGGGATCCCACCACTGCTGGGAAGTCGCCGAACACGATCGGCGTAGTCAAGTTGCCACATTTGGCGTGGCAGGCGACGACTAGCGGACCGTAGGTGACGGCAGCCATCGAGTTGCTTGAACTTGCAGGTGGGGACGGGCTTTTGACGCCGGTGTTTGCTCCTTGTACCTGCGGTGTGGAAATTAGTCATCTTCTATTTCTATATCGACATAAGGTCTTTTTACATATGCATGGAAGGCAGGAACAGTCCCACCGGGCGTGCCAGATTGTTGGAACGCGGAATATTTCTCATCTTTTAACTTTATATTAAAAAAGGCCCCAACGAGAGGCTTTCAATATATTTATTATTTTCTTTTCGCTGCGGGCGTACCAGACTATTTACGGGAAACAGACAAAGAGGTTTATTTTATGAGGGGTACCGGGTAAAGACCTGGAACCCCGAATATTTCATTTCATTTTTTCCGCACGCGCTCGTATTTTCAGGGCGATTGGAGTGGTCGTGTACTGGACCGTTCCCCACCGACCGGAGTCGATGTTTCATTTACATCGAGTATAACACTCGAATACCTTCGATGCGATATGTTTGTTAAAAGACCGTATGCCGAAGTTTAAAGAAATAGATGACTAAGTAAATTTCCACAAATATATTTGAATGCAATCATGACATTTACATTTACGCTTTTAATGGGGTGCATGTACCTCCATTAAGCGTTTATACAGTATATCATTTGCATTTATGCTCGCAACGGGGTGTATGTGCCTCCGTTGGGCGTTTACAAATATGGTACTTGTACTCATGTCCTCAATGGGGTGTTTGTGCCTCCATTGGACATTTACACAAAGTGTCATTTACATTTACACTCGCAACGGGGTGTATGTGCCTCCGTTGGGCGTTAACAAACATGTCGGGTCATTTCCGCTCACAACGGGGTGTTTGTACCTCCGTCGGACATTTTACAGACACGTCACTTCTTTTGTGTTGACGACGGGGTGTTTGTGCCACCGTCGGACGGCATGCCTCCACGTATGTCTTTTTTTTATAACAACGGAGGCCTTATACAAAGAACGCCGGGTGTCATGTAATAACCTGCAGCGTCTCCGCACGAACAAGGCGCAAGATGGCCCGAATACGGAGGATAGACCGCCAAAATGCTGCCGAAGATTTTCTCCTCCAACACTCGCTGGACGGAACTCAGAGCTTCGGGGGTCAAGCAGGCCGAGCGAGTGTGGGCTGTATGCCTTTTTCGGTTGCCCTTTGTTTCGGTGGGTCTCTTCATGCCCTTTTTGACGAGATCAATTTCTATCCCGCGATATTTGACGATGAAGCCGAGGAATTTGCCGCTCGAAACGCCGACCTGCCGGGGATTTCCGGTAGTATCTTGACCTTCCTGGGCAGCTCTGGATATTTCCGTCATTGATTGACTTTTCCAGACGCCTGTGCCGTATCTTGGCATGCTTGGACATCCCTGCCGTTTTCTGGCTTTCTGGGACATTGCTGGCCGTTTTCTGGCTTTCTCGGACCTCCCGGCCGTTTTCTGGCTTTATGGGACATTCTTGCCATTTGGCTTTCTCGGACATCCCGACCATTTTTTGACTTTATGGGACGTTCCAGTCATTTGGTGACATTTCCCGAGAACTCCCCTCGAGTCCAGCTTTAAGTCACACCCAGGAGAGCGCACGCCACTTCATGGAAGCGACGTGGGTCCCGCTCCAACGGATTGGACAATAGGCGCAAACCATCAGGCTATCTTTGCCATTTTTCCGCGCCGCAAGGACATATCTGCAATTTTTCGGGCAGCAGGGGTACTTCTGCAATTTTATCCTTCATGGGGATATTTCTGCAATTTTATCCTTCACGGGAATATTTCTGCAATTTTATCCTTCACGGGGATATTTCTGCAATTTTATCCTTCATGGGGACATTTCTGCAATTTTCTCAGAAGCAGGGATATTCCTGCAAATTTCTGGCTGACGGGAGTATATGTGTACTTTTGATGTACACATACACAAATTTTATATCCCCGGGGGCTTTGTGCATTTTCACAAAAGCTTGGGCCCGTGTACGAGGCATATGTGCAATTTCACACGCATGCACAAATCTTCTCCTCCTCAAGGGGGCCTTTGTGTAATTTTACACAGACCGGGTCCCGCACTAGGGTCTTCATGCAGAGAACAAATAGGTCCCCTCCCTCCCAAAGGAGGGGGACTTCTCCTGAGGATCTGCGCGAGAGAATTCTCGAGCGCCAGATGGCCTCAATGTTCGCTGGGACGCGAGAGCGTCTCGCCAGCGTGGGGGAGGAAAAATCCCTCAGGCGGGGGTCTCCGCGCGAGAGCTTAGCCCCTCTGGAAGCCCCGGGCTAATGAAGGCCCTGCCCCTCTATTTATAGGGGTTTTGGCGAGTGGTCCGGCGAGGGTGCGCGACCCGACGGGGGTGTGCGGCACAGGCGCCGAGGCAGGCTCGGACCGGCGGGGGTGCGCGGCACAAGCGCCGAGGCAGGCTCGGACCGATGGGGCACGCGAGCACAGGTCCCAAGGCGGGGAACGACCGGCGAGGGGGACCTGCCGAACCGGCGGGGGTCCCCCGCCAGGCAGGGCCTCGAACTGGCGGGGGTCACTGCCCGGCGGGGGTCCTGCCTGGCGGGGCCCCGCCTGGCAGGCCCCCGACTGGCGGGGGTCCCGAACCGGCGGAGGTCCCCGCCTGGCGGGGCCCCCGAACCGGCGGGGGTTCCCGCCCGCGGCCCCCGAACCGGCGGGGGTCCCCGCCTGGCGGGGGTCCCGAACCGACGGGCCCCCGAACCGGCGGGGGTCCCCGCCTGGCGTGGCCCCCGAACGGCGAGGGTTCCCGCCTGCGGCCCCCGAACCGGCGGGGGTCCCCGCCTGGCAGGGGGCGAACGGCGGGGGTCCTCGCCTGGCGGACCCCGAACCGGCGGGGGTCCTGCCTGGGGGTTGAACCGCTGGCCCACCCCGCTGGCCCACCCCTATAAAGGGTGGGGCCTTCACCTTCTTGGGCATTTTCCTCTGTGTTTTCTGGGAGAGAGCTCTGTGGGCCTCCCGTGACGGGTTTGTTGGTTGACGGTCGTGCCACGCACGTGCCCACGCGTCTCCGACGTGCGTTTTTGCCCGTCTGACGTGCGTTTTTGCCCGTCTTCTGGGAGCACGTGCATTTGGCTTCTCTCGACGCGTCCGAGCCGTGAGCGATCTTGAGCGAGAGTCCAGGGATCGAGTTTCCGCCATCCGGGGTGCGTATTTCCACTGTTGACGGGACTTTTGAACGTCATACTCCGGGTCGTTCCGGGTCGACACACGGACTCGAATCCGTTTATCTCAGGTGTTCGAGTGGGGAGGCCGTGGTCTATTCCCGGATTTTTTTGCGGCGTCTCGGGCGAATTTGCCGCCCGGGGCTTGCTTAAATCCCGATATTTTTCGAGTTCAACAGCCACCGAAACAAAGGGCCACCGAAAAAGGCATACAGCCCACACTCGCTCGGTCTGCTTGACCCCCGGAGCTCTGAGTTCCGTCCAGCGAGTGTTGGAGGAGAAAGTCTTCCGCAGCATTTGGCGGTCTGTCCTCCGTACTCGGGCCATCTTGCGCCTTGTTCGTGCGGAGACGCTGCAGGTTATTACATGACGCCCGACGTGTTTTGTATAAGGCCTCCGTTGTTATAAAAAAGACATACGTAGAGGCATGCCATCCGACGGTGGCACAAACACCCCGTTGTGAGCAGAAATGACCCGACATGTTTGTAAACTCCCGACGGAGGCATAAATACCTCGTCGTCGACGCAAATGAAATCTTCTCAATCTTCTCAATTTGTAACCGCCCGGCGGAGCCACAAACATCCCACTGTGAGCGTAAATGTAAATGGCATAAACACCTTTGAATGAAATTGTGGAGATTTATTCGTCATCTATTTCCTTTAAATTCGGCATATGGTTTTTAACAAACATTACACATCGAAGGTATTCGAGTGTTATACTCGATGTGATTGAAACACCGACTTCTGTCGGTGGGGAACGGTCCAATACACGACCACTCCATCGCCTTGAAAATGCGGGCGCACGCGGAAAAAAAATAAATGAAATAAAATTCGAGGGTATCAGGATTTACACCCAATACTCCTCATGAAATAAATCCCTTTGTCTGTTTCCTGTAAACAGTCTGGCACGCCCGAAAAAAAAATATATGTATATATATATATATATATATTCAATGGTGGGGCCTTTGATTTGATTTTTTTTTAAAAGAAAATATCTGCGTTCCAACAGTGGCTTACCTTCAAACCCCTGTAGAAACTCTAAAAACCTTGAAGAACAAGCCTTGAATGCCTCCAAATCCACGTCCAAATGGATGCAAACTCATGTAGGAATCCTCCACTTGTGGACTGGCATGCAAATCTAGGGTTTTTTCCAGAAAAAAATGAAAACAAGGGGGAGAAAGAGGGCTCCGGCCTGCTGCACTGCGAATCGGGACTGTACAGTCTCTTTCGCAGCGCATCGCCGACACCCTTAAGGGCGTTGGGCGAATCGCGGCAGATTCGCACAGTATCGAATCGGATCGTGCGAATCGGATTCGGGTCCGATTCGCCTGAATGACGAAGATCCGAGCGAACCGATCCGAATCGCGCATCGGGTTTCCTGTGATTCGCACCGATTCGCTCTGATGCGCCAAACCATGCCTGAACAAGGTCAAATGCTTGAATTAAGAAGATTTGCCACTGTACAGGAGACTACTAGACTTTCTTCATCTCAACCAGAATTCAGAAGATCTACCACTCAATTGGACCGAAAAAGAACGAAAGACAAAGGCAAGCAAAAAAACAAAGTCCAACAAGGAAAGAAGAACAAACAAACCAAGAAGAAAATCACAAGATCATACAGAGGACTCTCTTGAGGAGACACATATTGGGGAGCCATTTTCTGAGGCTCCACCGCTACCACCTCACTTAGCTACATTATATGAGGCAGAGCAAAAGCATTATCAACATCGAAAAAAGATGCTTAAGAAAGAAAAAGCAGTTGGGAGTGATGACTCCACTCAATCACATGATGATGATGATGGTACTGCTGCAGGTACTGAAGCCACAGGAGGTTATGGGCTTGGGGGTATCCTTTAAGGATATGAAGATTATTCAGTACCACCCCATCAATAAGAAAGAAGCCAAGGGGAAGCACAAGAACAACATGGGGGATATGAAGGCCAACAAAGGCAAGCAGGGCATGATTGGGGATATGGGCCTTCTTATCCACCCTTTTTTAGTCCCCCAAAATTGCCATATTCAGATATAAGCTCTAGTAGTGGGACAAGTTACTTGGGCAATATTCAAACTACTGGATATGGTAGTTTCTTTTCAGGAGAAAGTTCAAGCCAACAAGCAAGAACACCTCGAGGCATCCAAAGAGGATTCCAAACATCGGCTTTGGATATACCCAGTATGGGCCACCTGCTCAATCTCATGAGGCAAAGGATGAGGGTTCAGAAATGTCAAATTGACAAGGTATTTTTATTTATTTCATGTTATAAACTTGTACATATACTATTTTTCAATGTATGAACATAATCATTATGTCTTAATCATTGTTATTGTTCTTTATGATACATGAACATGATAAGATTTGAATTCATTGTGTTTGTATTCAATGAATGTTGTATGTGTTTTCATAATTTTCTGCAATTTTTAGTAATTTTTCAGATTTTCCATGATTTTTTCTCATTTTTTTACAATTTGTTTTTTATCATTTTTTAACCTGGCCGATCCTGGATTGGCTAGACTCCATTGGAGTCGGGCGGATCCGCGGATCCGACCCGACTTGTGTCGGGTGGGTCCGATCCAGCCCCCCGACCCGACTATGCCATCCATGCATTTGAGCCCCTTAGGGGCTTTTTATAAGAGTAGAGGAGGTGAGGAGGGAGGCCTACCTCCGGGTAGGGACCTACCCAAGGTGGGTACCTCTGGGTAGCCTACCCGGAGGTCCTCACCTCCGGGTGCGGTTACCCAGAGGTAAGGTACCTCCGGGTATCCTTACCTGGAGGTTCCCCTACCCAAGTGGTAACACCCGGAGGGACTCTCCTCCTTGGGTGGTTTTTGTAGGTTATTTGGAATATTTCTGGATTTGGGGATTTAGTATTTTTGGATTTTTGGGTTGTTTTGGGAGAGATTTTTTTTGTGGTGTCAACACATGTCAAGCTGTAGTTTTGGAAACGGCTTTACACTGTGGTATAGACAATGAAGAACAGGTTCCATCATCTCAATCTACTTCACATGCTCTATGTATATATTGGCCGAACCAGCAGATCTTGTTAAAAGATATTCATGAAAAGGCAGATATCAAATGTCCATAAACGGAGATGAAAAATAATGGAACCCAGCAGGGCACAAACCTGTTTAGGCTTTCCCCGACAATTGGCATTCTGAAATATGTTGAGTAATTTTGCTCAAGGCTGCAAGTTTGGTGAAAATCTCAGAGAAAGCTATAATCTCCTCTAATTGAAAAAAGTAAGACTTCAAGAAAGTCAAAGATCACCTGGAATCTGTGGGAAGTCTGGCTCTATTCCATTTCCATCTATGTCCATATGATTAGGTGTGACATACTTCCCAACAGTGACTACAACTCCTGATTCATCGTGAAGCTCAAACACAGACTGAATCAATCCCTGAAAACATGACAAGCTTAAGACATGAGACATGAAAAACCAAAAACCATATAACTATAATGTTGACATGTGAGTAAAGATATACACTATTCTTTCTAGTCCTTACTTTCCCATATGTTCTCTCCCCAACAAGAACAGCTTTGCAGTGATCATGGAGTGCTGCAGCGACCTGTAACCCAGTCTCTTCATATAGCATACCTTCTAAAGAAAAAGATACTCTCATAGATGAAAAATATGAGAATGAACTGAATTACTCACTATTTCACTAGCGCTTGCAGTCTGACTATTCACTAGTATCTGCATTGGAGTAACACCATGAATATGATGAGCATTTAGAAAACAAGTTTCTTTGCATCCAACTCAGAGATGCCAGTGACAAGTAAATATTTGATGTTATTCACTTTATTTGTCACACATTTCATTTTGTATTCAATCATGATGCAAGAACGATCATGGAAAAATAGTTCACTTGTTACTCAACAAAGATGTGAACTGCTAGTTAGATGAAGACCAGGTTCCATGGTGCAAACTTTGAATAAATTAACAAAAAGGGAATCTAATACTTGCATGGGGATCGAACCCAGTTCTATAAGAAGCAGGCTGGAGAGTACCAGCTAGAATAGCTTGTGAAAGCCAGATTGAGTCAGTTGCAAACTAATCCATTATTTGTGATTGAAAAACCATTTGAAATCAAGCAAAAGCTACTACTTAATTGAGATCACATATATAATTGTTCAGAAACTAAAACGATAACAGAAGTCTAAAAATGGAAATAGTATTAGAAATTCAATGTTTTGGCTCGAGATGCCAATTAATGGGCCAACACGTGAATGCTCTGTGAGTCTTGCCCTACATGCTCAGAAAATTTTCAAATACTTTTAAGAAGAGAAAAGATAACGAAAATGGTCACCCTTCATTTCCTGCCTTAGCCATAATGCCATGAGACATGCAAAACTGAAGATAACAAGTGAATTTGATGCAGTAGAATTTTCTGGACAATTGATTATTTTTCCCAGAGGGATCGTACCACTGGTTGTATTAAATATTTAAATATACAGAGGCAGTACAATGGAAGAGGTGAGGACAGATTTCCTCAATCTCTAAAAAGAAGAAAATCCACAGACTAAAAAAAGGCCACTCTGTCCTGAAATTAGAACCCTCTTCGATCCTCAATAAACATATGAAGAATAAGCCTACACCGCTGATAGATAAATGGCAAAGATCTAAGAGAATATTCTCAACAAAAGTTTTACTTCCCCAAAAGATGCAATGGTTCCTTTCCTCTCCATATACTCTAGTTAAAACAAAATAGATGTTCATAAAGTTCTGGATTTTTAACAATCATATGGAGCACAATTATTCCATAAATTGAAAGAAAGTATTTCATCAAGAACTTTGTGAAATATTTATCAAGTTGTAGAAGACTGAGGTCCACAAAAGAGCAACAGATGCTCCATCGATAATTAAGAGGATTTCTCACAACAGAAAAGAGATTATAAGAGGATCTTCTAATAGTGTCCACAATCAATTAGTTTCTAATCGATTAGTTACCTAGGTTTATCGATTATGTTTGACATAATCGATTATGTTACTGTTAAGTCAGGGTTGTCTTTTATTTTAACCTGTAACGTGGTGGCACTGGAGCCTCCAGCGACCACGGTGGACCTCCCCCCAATGCCGAACGGAGCTCCCGGCGGTGGCAGCAGCGGTAGCGGCTGCAGTGCCGAGTTGCAGCGGCCCCCCGGCCCTTCCCAGCAGTGCCAGACCGTCCGCGGATCCCGCTGTGGTGTTCTCCGACCTCCCCACCCACCGCCCACCCGCCTACCCCTACACCGGCCGCCCCACCTTGCCCACCCGTGCATTCTCCATAAATCCCATAGTGGCTATAAAAAATTGTTTGGTGGCTTCAATTTCTACAAAAGGAGTCTGCAGCCCCTTACAGCGTGTCTTCTTCGGCCTTTTGGCTCTGAAGCTCGGTTTAAGGAAAAAAAAATTGAACTCGTTCCAGGTCAAGTTCGAGCAGGCTAATCAATGAGTCAAGTGCAAGCTCAAGCTTGTTTAAATGCTCAGATCAAGCTCGGTTTCGAGCTCGAGCTCGTTTGCATAAACGAGTAGTTCATCGAACCGAGTTCAAGTACCTTAAACATGAACCGAGTCGAGTACGAAAGAAAATGTAAATACTCGACGAGTATCGAGTTGAGTTCGAGCTTGATTTTAATTGAACGAGCTGAGTTTGAGCAGACTACTACTCGGCTCTGCTTGGATCGTTTACACCCCTACAAAGTCCCAAGATAACACTCATATATTACAGAGTAAATATGCATTAGACCTGCTGAAAGAAACTGGGAAGTTGAGAGTAGACCAGTTGATACTCCTGTTGAAATGAGCCATAAACTGAGTGAACAAGATGGTGATGATCTCCCAGAGGCTGAGAAAGGAAGGTTACAGCAGATTATTGGCAAGCTTATTTAATTATCCTTGACTAGACCAGATATTACCTATGCTACTAATGTTGTGAGTCAGTTTATGCACTCTCCAAGGACAGCACATTCACAAGCAGTGGATAGGATCTTAAGATACATCAAGGCCTGTCCAGGGAAAGGGTTATTATTCTATTCAGTAAGAATGATCAGCCGAGTGTAGAAGGCTTCTGTGATGCAGATTGGGTGGGGTCACAAGATGATTGCAGATCTACCTCAGGGTACTGCATGTTCTTGGGGAAAAAAAAATCTGGTCTCTTGGAGGAGTAAAAAGCAGTCAGTCTACGCTAGATCCAGTGCAGAGGCAAAGTATGGAGCAACAGCTCAAGCTGTGGCTGAATTACTGTGGCTTAAAATTTTGTTACGGGATATTGGGGTCAAGGTGGAACTTCCAATGAAACTCTTCTGTGACAATACTGCCCCAATCAACATTGCAAACAAATGAACAATGCAGTTCAACCTGATCGTACAAAATAAATAGAAATTGATACACACTTCATTCGAGAGAAGATAGACTCTGGGGAGTTATGTCTCCCATATATTCAATCTGTGGATCAGGTTGCTGATGTCCTAACCAAAAGCCACACCAGAGAAACATTTCACTCAATTCTAAGCAAGCTGAGTATGAAGAATATCTACACTCAGCTTGAGGGGGGTGTTGATAATCGATTAGTTTCCAAGGTAAATTGATTATCGAGTTTCAATAATTGATCAGGTCCCTAGGTTAATTGATTATGTAGTGTTGATAATTGATCAGTTACGTAGGTTTATCGACTATGGTTCATATATAATCGATAATGTTTGGCATATGATCGATTATATTACTGTTTTGTTCATGAAACCGGTTATGTTACTGTTAAGTAAGGGTTGTCTTTTATTTTTCCCTGTAATGCGATGCATCCTGATTGTGGTAGCTATAGGGCACTCTGATCACTGTAATATTGGGTAGTTATCCCAGTTAAACTATAAATGGAAGGTATGGGCGGACTGGGAAAGCTGAATCAGAACTGCAAGTTTTTCCAGTGCACAGGCTTTCTCCTCTCTTCGTCTTCCTGGTGTTTTCAAATAGAAAGGAGATCATATTAATATTTCACAATTTCCTACAATCAAAACATACCCAAGCATGTAGAATAAACTTTTTTCCCACAGGAAGTGAAACGCACCACAAATTTTATAAAAGCATGTAGAAGTTAGAAGTTGATTTATGTCCACTAGACCAAAAAAAAGGAGAAACCTCATCAATTCTGGAAAGATGATCAGTGAAGAAGAAATAAGGTGGACTATATTCAAACAACAGTGTGTTCTTACTATGACAGGAACGGTGAAAACAGGTGCGGTTTCTGCAACAATATGTCTCTGGACCTGAGGATCCCTACCAACTGTGTAAATGACCTGCAAATTTCAACAGGAGTAGACAGCTTTAATACAATTTCTAATGGTTTGCAAACCACACAGATGCTGAACTTCAATATCATGCAATCAATACCATTGCAGAAGAAAAACATGGCCTACTTATTCAAACAACCACTAAATGAACCAGAACTTCCAAATCATACACCAAATACGTGATTAAAATGAGTGCCTGCGTGTCATGTATCATATGTTGAGAATCTTGAGATAAGACCATTTGTTACGTAAACCCAAGAGAGACCCAGTGATATGATGCAGCAAAATTTAACACTCATAGTCATAGGATAATGCCTCATAAAAATATAAGATGTTCATACCATCATTAAAGGCATAAAATTACACCATGCGACTATAGCAAATTAGTAATTAAGGAAAAGAAAAAAAATAGGAATAAGTGAAAATCCACTCACAGCAGGTCGTGGATAGCAGGCACTGAAGCATTATTGATAAAAGATGAAGGAAAACAAGAATGAAATAAATTTAGCATAAGGTGAATGACCCATGGATGGCAAAGTCGGCCAATCCGGGTCGGAATCGGCTGACTAGGGTCGGAATCGGCCTATGGCGACCCGATTTGAGGGGGGGAAATGACGACCCACCCACTATGTAAGGTGGGATCGGGGTGGATCGAGCAGAATCAGACTGGATCGGGCCGATCCAGACCAACTCCATCCGATTCCACCTCGATTCCATCTGCTTTAGCCGATTCCCTCAGCTTACCTTAGCCACGTCTGATCGTGTCCACTTACCTTATTTACCTGAACATCTAAGTAAATGTTATATTTGTAGTTTTATTTACTTAAGATATTACATGTAAATAAGGAAGTATCCTCCATTTGAATCTAATAAAAATATCAGAAAAATCATATCTCTTACAAATAAAAAGTCAACTCTCACATACAAGAAAAAAATTGTGATTTTGGTGGTTCCATCAAAATAGCGACTTTCTAATCTTTCATAATTTGGCATATCTAAAAATTTCATAATTCAAATAAACCCAATAGAATACTAAATATTAAAGTCTGAAAAAAAAAAGTCAAACGTGCATATGACTTCTCCAAGGGAGCCACTCTCCTACCGACAACACTTAGTCTACTTGAGGCCATGGTAAGCAATCTCGCGAGATTCTCGCGAGATCTCGCGAGAATATCGGTCTCGGCCCCTTCCCGAGAACGAGAAGGCCGAGATGAGTCAGGTAGGGTTGTCAAGATCTCTTGTTGTCAGGATCCTCTTATTTACCTAAGTAAATGTTAGTATTTATAGTTTCATTTACTTAAGATATTACATGTAATAAGGAAGTACCCCCATTTCAATCCAATAAAAATATCAAAAAAATCATATCTCTTACCAATAAAAAGTCAACTTTCCTATCGAAGAAGAAAATCGTGATTTTGATGATTTTAGCGAAATGCTAACTTTCTAATCTCTCATAATTTAGTCTATCTAAAAATTTGATAATTCAAATAAACCACATGGAACACTAAAAATCTAAAGTCCGGTAAAAAAAGTCAAACGTACATGTGACTTTTCCAAGGGAGCCACTCTCCTACTGACAGCACTTAGTCTACTTGAGACCTCTCAAGATTTGGTCAAACATAAACTATCATCACCCAAACTCATGAGAATTCACTTTCTAGTTTCTTTATTTATTTATCTGTGTTATATTAAATATATATACAATAATCATATGTGAATCGGACCGATTCCATACGAATTGGATCAATCAAGGCGAACCCGATTCGGTCCGAATTGCCGCTCCAGCAAACCATAATGTGAACCTATGTCATCCATAGTTAAGACTTGGGAATGTATGCAATTATCTATGTTCCTTAAGGAATTATCTATGTGATCCACACTTTTATGTTATCCTGATCTCCCGAGATCTCTCCGACATCTCTTCTCTTTGACCATCCCGAGACAAAGCCGAGATCCGATATGGCAAACCTTGCTTGAGGCATCTCAGGATTTGTCAAACTTAAGCTATCATCACCTAAACTCATGAGATTTTTTACTTTTTAATTGAAAAGAAACTAGGAAGTGACATTTCTCATGAGTTTGAGTGATGATAGTTTAGGTTTGACCAATCCTGAGAGGTCTCAAGCAGACTAAGTACTGTCAGTAGGAGAGTGGCTCCCTAGGAGAAGTTATATGCACATTTGACTTTTTTACCGGACTTAAGATTTTTAGTATTCTATTTGGTTTATTTGAATTATGAAATTTTTATATATGCCAAATTATGAAAGATTAGAAAGTCGCTATTTTGATGGAACCACCGAAATCGCGATTTTCTTCTTGGCTGGGAGAGTTGACTTTTTATTTATAAGAGATATGATTTTCTGATATTTTTATTGGATTTAAATGGGGGGTACTTCCTTATTTACATGTAATATCTTAAGTAAATGAAACTACAAATATAATGTTCAGGTAATAAGGTATCATAATAACATAATTATCGTTGCTCTGTATTATAATATGAACATATGTTCAACTAGACTATGGATATACCCAAAATGTTCTATTATTATATGCTTTTAAAGAATTTTTCCTAATTTTTAACAATTTTTTATCATTCTTTAACATGGTCGATCTTGGATCGGCCAGACTCCAATGGAGTCGGGCGGATCCTCCGATCCGACCCGACTCGAGTCGGGGTCGACTGGGTCCGACCCAGCACCCCGACCCGACTATGCCATCCATGGAATGACCAGCTAATGCCAAAAACTGCACGTCTAAGAAGGTATTCAATGGGCTGCCACAAGAGTAATCTCCTGTAGGGGAGATTTATAAAGCCGACTTCCAAGGTTACAAGAACAAGAGAACGCAAAAGAGGTTATCAAAGAGAGATGTGATATTCAAGCTAGACAAAGTGCCCCATGTTTCATGATCATCATTTATGTCTTTGGATCTTAATCGGGCTATGATATCATTGCTTGCATGCCTACTGTTCATTGTAAGAAATTTCAAAATAATATTTGAACTTGGAAAAAGCTGATCATAACATGGCCTCAATCCTGCCTAGCCAAATTGCACCGTGAATTGGTTCATCCTGATTCCACAAATCCTGAAGCCACACAAGGTACAACTTTAACCAGGAAAAGACCAAGGTCGAAGAAGAATAGAGAAGTAGAAGACAATGATACCCGGGTCAGACAAAGAAAAGATTCAATGCTACTTGAATTACCATTCAGATAGCACTTGATATGATACTAGGGTAAGGGACTGTCGGCCGCGGAAAAAATTTCGTGGTGTGATTTATTTTTTTATGGTATTTGAGTTTGATTTGATTTTTATTTATTTGCTTTGCCTTGCGGGGTGTGTCAGCCTGTCTAACATACAGAATTTGAAATCCGCGAGATGCGGAGAGAAAATTTATGTCCAAGGAATGGACAAGTGTGCCAGTTTATTTTGAACTTGTTTGTTCCGCGATTTATTTTATCAGGCGATTAGGGTAGCGTGTGCTGGACCCCTGTCTCCATCGATCGGAATCGATGTTTATTTATATCGGGTTAAAAGCCTTTGATGTTGATTACTTGATTTACATCAATTTTAACCCGAACACCGTTGATAGCAAAAGTCGAGGGGTTTGCATTTTTCTAGAAAATCATAATATGGTGTTTTATTTTTATCGGACAAAATGGGTTTTGTTTTGAAAAGATACTTTATTTTGAAAGAGTATGAACACAATTTGCAAGTTTGGCATGTAATTTGAAGAGATGGGTGGGTGTATACCCGAATTATTTGAATATGTAGTGTATTTGGGCAGCGCTTCAGCATAGGCAGAGTTACCGCACAAACACATGAACATATATTTGACGAACATATGCCGTATTTATTTTGGGGCAGAGTCTCTGCACGGGTAGAGTTTCCCCATAAAATACGCACCCAATGCGTATCATTTTGGGCTGTAAAGCCCCAATTATTCCTTCTTTTTGCTTTTGGGTGGCAACAGGCTGATCAACTGCATTCAACCAATTTAATCAATCCAGCTGTACTGGAACTGCGCTGTAGTGCAGTGGCTTCCCCCCTTGCCAAAATGGAAGGGGGGAAGCGGGAGGGCCGGGTTCGAACCCGGGCCCTCTCCTCACTTTTCCCCCTCCCCAACCAGTTTACTTATCAAAAAAAAAAAAAAAATCAATCCAACTGTACCCTCCTGTTTACTCTGTTGGAGTGGCATTCACAGGGGAAATTGGACTGAAGTGGCCAAGTCTGACCTGGATCGGTCAATTCTTACATGAACTCATTGAGTCTAAGAACCACGACCATGCCTGAATCTCCATTTCCTATTGCCTTGTCATTTAGAACAATATTATAGTGGCTGCCATAGATTCATCCATGACTTAGGGGTTGGCTTGGAGTAGACGCAACCTTCCATCTGTTAACCTAAGTACTAGATGAGGAACGCTTTGGGGAATATTAATGCTTCACCCTTGCTCAATATTATCTATTTTATTTTCTTTTTTCATTTTCCTCTTCTCATCCCTGCCTCCTGTTGGCATGAAAAATGGTCAAAACCCCCATTTCCTAAAATCCCAAAAGTACCCAAAGGGCCCTCAACCGATGGGACCTCCCATCTGTTAAAGGGAAAACACCCCTTAACCGATGGGAATGTCCATCGGTTAAGGGCTCCCTTAACCGATGGGACCTCCCATCTGTTAAGGGGAATCCCCCCCTTAACCGATGGGACTGTCCATCGGTTAAGGGGATGAATCCCCCCTCATCCCTCTCATGTAAAGGAGCTGAAACCCCTATAAAAGTTGATGTAGCCCCATAGGGCAAGGATCTTCTCCCCCCCAAAAAAAGGAGAGGATCCTTCTTTTGGAAGGAAATTCTGAAAAAAAAAGAAGAAAAAGCAAAAAGCTCTTTCCCCAAAATCCTAGCTTCCTCTCAAAAGGCTCTTCCGCTCGGTGTGAAGGTATTTGTCCTCCCTCCGCTCGGTGTGAAGCATCCGCCCTCGGCAAGCGCAAAAGAAAGGGGAGATCGTCTCCATCCGGCATCGACATCTCCTCAATCCCCCTCCATGCCGAGCTAATCTCCATGGAGGCCTTCTCAAAAAAATTATAATACAACCCATACCCCCACATCGAGCAAGACTCTGTGGGGGTAATAATTAAATCGTGTTCTTCGTGGTTTAAATACCTTGCATATCGAGCAAAACTCTATGGATATACGGTATTTAAACACCCTTGTTCTCGTGCTCTAAATGCCTCCATATTGAGCAAGACTCTATGGGTATGGGCATTTAGATGCATATGTTCTACCGCCCGTCGAGCAAGACTCCGGATGGGTGAGTGTTTGTGCTCATATGCATATGTTTTCTAAGGGAAACTCTGCCCAAGCGGAAGTTCTGCCCGAAAACATACTCATATGTTCACAAATATTGTGCTCATATGTATATGTTTTCTAAAGGAAACTCTGCCCAAGCGGAGGTTCTGCCCGAAAACATACGCATATGTTCACAACTTTGTGCTCATATGTATATGTTTTCTAAAAGAAACTCTGCCCAAGTGGAGGTTCTGCCCAAAAACATACTCATATGTTCACAAACATATATGTTCATATGTATATGTCTTTTAAAAGAAACTCTGCCTGAGCGGGAGTTCTGTCCAAAAACATATCCACATGTCCATAAATGTATATGTGCATATGTGCGTATTCCATGGGGAAACTCCGTCCATACAGAGACTCCCCTAAAATAATACAATCACATGCCCATTGAGTTCATACTCATATATTCGCGTAGTAACTCTGCCTATGCGGGAGCGTTGCCCAAATTCACAATGTATTCAAATAACAATTAAATCCACAGGTATACACCCGCTCATTCCCTAAATTATATTTCAAATCCCCAAAAGAAATCCATACTCCTTTTCAAAATGAAATCCTCTCCTCAAAACAATATCTTACTTTTCAAAATGAAATACCTTCTTCAAGGAACAAATCATTCTTTTAAATCAAATCCATTTTGTCTGATAAAAAAGGAGGAAAACACTGTATTACAATTTTCTAGAAAATGCATAATTTCTCGACTTTGCTATCAATGGTATTCGGGTTAAAATTGATGTAAAAATAACATCAAAGACTTTTAACCGATGTAAACAAAACATCGATTCCGATCGATGGAGATAGGGGTCCAGCACACGCTACCATAATCGCTTGATGAATAAAAATCGCAGAACTAATAAGTTCAAACATAAAAGTGGCACACTTGTCCATTCCATGGACATCAATTTTCTATCCGCACTGCGCGGATTCTAATTTTTGTCTGCTAGACAGGCTGGCACGCCCCACAAGGCAAAAGAAATAAATAAAAATCAACCCAAACTCAAACACCATATAAAATATAAAAACCAAACGCAAAATTTTCCGCGTCCGACACCTCCCTAATGTTTTCTGAGGTAGTTTTTGCTATGGGAAACTGACCAACCTCTATGCACCAACTAAAACTTTATAAACTTCTGGACGAATCAGTATGATCCAACCCAGGTCCCAGACACAGATATATGGTCAGGTGTACAGTAACCATAGAAGGCAGGATTGGATTGGACCCCTGAATCAGTCCGGGCCGATCCTTAGGAAATCTGGCCGATCCATTAAAAAATTATTTTTTAAAAAAACATCAGAAAAATCAGGGAAAATGCAGAAAAATCAGTAAGTTCAAGAACTTCACATTTTTCTACAAACCACATATTAAAATGTTTGTGTGTGTTAATGTACAAAGAATCATGTATTAATGTACATATAATAACAATATGCACATATATATATACATATACTAATGTACAAAGATAATAAATATGTATATCAATCATATAACCATATATGAATGTATAAATATAAGTAATATGTATATCAACCATATATTAATGTATGTGTGTTAATATTCTTAAATTTTGGCCTAATTAAAAAATTCATAATTCGAATAAACCACATGGAATACTAAAAATTCAACGTTCGGAAAAATAAGTCGAATATATATGTGACTTCTGCAAGAGATTAAGTGTTGTCAGTAGGAAAGTGAACCCCTTGGAGAAGTCGTATGTACATTTGATTTATTTCACCGGACTTTGAATTCTTAGCATTCTGTGTGGTTTATTCGAATTATGGAATTTGTAATTAGACTAATTTGTGAGGGATTAGAAAGTCGGCATGTTGATGGAATAATCTCCAAAATCATGATTTTTTTCTTCGACTGGAGAGTTGACTTTTCTAGGTAAGAGATATGATTTTTCTGATATTTTTATTAGATTCAAATATGGGGTATTTCCTATTAACATGGAATATCCTAAGTATAAACTTTTACTTAAATGATATTCAGGGAAATAAGTGACTAATCCATGCATCAAAGGGCATAGGCCATAGGCCACCCCACCCTGTTTAACAAAAAAACAAACCAAAAAAAGACTTGTAATCATTGATTAATATATATAATTGAAAAAATGTATGGCAAAATCGGCCTGGAATCAGACGATCCAGAACGATCTAAGTCAATTTTGGCCAATTCGGCTGGGATTTTGACTAAGGGTGTTACCCCCCTAGATCAGATTGGCGATCCGATCCAGGATCGGCCGATCCTGATCCAGAATCGGCCGATCCCAATCCGGATCGGCCGATTCTGCCTTCCATGACAGTAACAGGCTAACATCCATTAACCATGTCAGAAGCACTTTGTATTAGTTCCATCGATGGCAAATAAAGCTTATTGTGATGCTAAAGGAAAACAACAACATATAGAGATCAGACATAACATATGGAAAGCAGCCAAGCACAATTACCGTCTGCCCTTGATCTAGAAACAGATTTGCAATCTCAATGCCAACCTGTGGGGAAAAAACAGTGCCATGAGTAATAGAAAATGCAATAATCCAAAACCAATTAGTATAGGTACTTCTCCTACATTGTTGCTGCAGATTATAGTTGCAAATCATGGGAAGCTACTATTTCGCTAGATGCATAGGGCATTTTTCCATGAGATAAACATTGAGATCAATTGATTCAAATGTTAAGCAAACATGAAGTATGGAGCAAAAGTCAAATCATAATATCAAAGATAAGAAATTCAAATAATAAACAAACACACATGCAATTGAAAGCAAAACCCATTATGGCATTTGAATCTGAGACACTTGAAAGGCATGCCAGTTTAGCTGCAAGCTAAAGTCATGCAGTTGACTCAACCGGGATCTCAACTACAAGAATCAATGAGCAAGATATGCATATTTATGGGTTAAGTGAAGAAAAGAAGAATATAATTGAAAAAATACAACAAGGTTCCCCAGGTACATGATAAAGCATCTCAGGTTATCCACAAGGTGATGAACTCAGCTCTGCTTGTAGAAAAGAGTCGCATGCCTAGACACATGATCCAAATCAAAACTCTATGTCCGCATTACTCAGGGAACAAAGCATAGCTCAGACATTCACAGGGCAAGCCCATCACAGCTGGCTGGCTCATGGAGATGCGTACCACAATAACCATATTCATGTTTAGGACACAAGTGATTAGCTCAACTGGGTACATGACAGGACTGGGCCTCACATGACATTATTTCCTTATGATGGATGGCATCAAAATTCACCAGACAGAAACAAAAAAGAATGTTTACATGTTCAACAAAGAAGCCCAATGCTCTATATTAAACAACAAGCACACAGGATAACAAACCAGAATTATGCTCTATCATTACATGCTATACTCCCATAAAAGGACATAAAACAGTTCAACCTATTACATTCCAAATACAGTTATCCATCTACTCTAGAAAAAATATAGCAATATGCACAATTATTCTTATATAATGACCAAGAGAGATACACTGTCTTAAGTACTAGCTCAGAGGAGACCAAGTCAATCGAACCTCTTAATGTTCTCACTTTAATTTTTATTTTTATGGTTTGCATACAACAGAATTTAGATGAAGAAATAAAATGAACCTGGACAAGGCCCCCCCGATTATCCCTCAAATCCAAGACAAACCATGAGGCACCAGCATCTTGAAGACGCTTCATTGCTGCAATTAGGGAAAATACCCTTGCACAGAAAATATTAAGCAACAAAAAACAAGCAGAATGGATACACATATGTATGTTATCCCATTGTATGCACTCTGTAGAAAGACAATGAAGAGAGACAAACATAATAATTCAGATATAAATGCGCTCAGATAACTCTTTTTAATACATGCAATCACCAACTAGGAAACAAACACAAAAGCTCAAGCTAGGATATAAAAGGTGGAAGATATGCATGGAATATGTTTTTTGTGCTTAGAAATCAAGAGTACACATTCAAACTGGTCTGCAATTTTTACCATCTAAAATACCTAGACAGAAAGATCATCTCAAATAACTACTAATGTTTAGCATACATTTCCTATATGCTTTATATACATCTATACATATATACAGTTCCAAACCTTCCAACGAATCTCAGATGATCAATACCAGAACTGGTCCTTGATCACCTCTGTTCTAAATCCATTTGGTAACTTTATTTTATGTCACCTTGGGAGACAACTACTTTGCACCACAAGGGACGGTGGCCATCCCTGACTTTCTTCCTTCTATTTTTTTTTTCAGTAAGTGACCAATTAGCTACAGTTCATCAATGGAAACAAAAACATGGAAAGAAAAAAGCAACTTGGACCCTTACACTTCAGAGGTACCCCTGACCAAGGTTCAAAAACCCGGGGATCGGGATCGGATCGGTCGGCCAAAACCGATCCGACCCGGCGATCCCGACCCCGGCTCGGCCGAGCCGGGCCGAGCCCGGCTGAGCCAGGGGTAGCTGGATCGGCCCATTATACAGGTGTATATCTTATACAGGCTGAGTTCAGGCCGAGTCCACTGCGATTTCAGGTCTTATTTACCTGAATATCATTTAAGTACATGTAAATAAGGAAGTACCCCCATTTGAATCTAATAAAAATATCAAAAAAATCATATCTCTTACCAATAAAAATCAACTCTCCCACCGAAGAAGAAAATCGTGATTTTAGCGAAATGCTAACTTTTTAATCTCTCATAATTTAGTCTATCTAAAAATTTGATAATTCAAATAAGCTATATGGAACACTAAAATCTAAAGTCCGGTAAAAAAAGTCAAACGTGCATATGACTTCTCCAAGGGAGCCACTCTCCTACTGACAGTACTTAGTCTGCTTGAGACCTCTCGGATTTGGTCAAACTTAAACTATCATCACTCAAAGTCATGAGAATTGTCACTTTCTAATTTCTTTTTAATTAAAAAGTGAAATCTGATGAGTTTAGATGATGATAACTTAGGTTTGACAAATCCTGAGAGGTCTCAAGCAGACTAAGTGCTGTCAGTAGGAAGTGGCTCCCTTGAGAAGTCATATGCACGTTTGACTTTTTTACCGGACTTTAGATTTTTAGTGTTACTATGGTTTATTTGAATTATCAAATTTTTAGATAGACTAATTATGAGAGATTAGAAAGTTAACATTTCGCTAAAATCAACGAAATTGCGATTTTCTTCTTCAGTGGGAGAGTTGACTTTTTATTGGTAAGATATATGATTTTTTTGATATTTTTATTGGATTCAAATGGGGGGTACTTTCTTATTTACATGTAATATCTTAAGTAAATGATTTCATTTACTTAAATGATATTTAGGTAAATAAGACCTGAAATCGCAATGGACTCGGCCTGAACTCAGCCTGGGTTTGGCCTGGACTCAGCCCATGACAAGGTTGAACCGGATCGGCCCGGCTCGGGCCGATCCGAGGCGGATCGGACCGGCTCGGCGAGCCGACCGAGCCCAGCCGAGTCTGTCCGATCCGCGTGCAAGGACCGGCTAGGTTACCCCGGCTCGGATCGGGAGGCCCAAAACCGAGCCGACTCGGTCGATCCGATCCGATCCCGATCCGGCCGAGTTTTTGAACCATGCCCCTGACAACACCCATAGCTAAAATGTTAATTCCCCAATATTACCCTCTGCATTCCCATTACTAGACAACCAAACTCTTCTCTTTACCTAAGTTAATCCACCTTTTTGATAAATGGATGGAGGCCTAAGTTTGTTAGGAATATTCCATTCCTTCTCTCAAGGCGGTAAGGTGACCATAGGTGTACCGGGGTATGGAAAGCAGAATCGGCAGGATTGGATCGGAATCAACCGATTCCGGATCGGATCAGCCCTTTTCGATCTGATTCCCGAGGCTAAACCCCTTGGACCCATGACTTCCTGCTAGATCGGCAGGAATTGGAGAGAATCAGCAGGGATCGGCCTGGATCAAGTCGGATCAGCCAATCTGGGCCGATCCAGGTGATAAAAATTTGAAATTTTAAGTTGCCCGCCAGATCGAGCCATTATCGGGTTGGACGGCTTCAGATCGGCCGATCCCAGCCCATCCAATCCGATACCGTGTGATCCGACCCGATACAGGCTGAATCCACACTTAAAACTGATCGGCTGTGTTTTTCTTGCATCCCCCCCCCCTTTTTTTCCGGCAAGCAAGCGAAGGAGAAGGAGCAGCTTGCCACCCTCAGCCGCCGCCGCCGCCGGCGGCCTCCTCCTCCGCCTCCTCCTTCTTCTTCCTCTTCTTCTTCTTCTTCTTCTTCTTCTACTACTACTACTACTACTACTACTACTTTCAAGGCTTCTTTGGAGTTTGGATTTCAAGTTGTTCTCTTGAGATCTTTCATCTTTGGGGTTTGAAGGCTTAAAGAAGGCCAAGGGATATCCTCTTGAGTAGATCTCAAGAGATCTTGTTGAAGCAAAGGAGGAATTGTCCATACCAAGGTATAAATTTAAATTCCCAAATTTTAAAAAAAAAATCATGGATTTAGCTTTGATTTTGTTTCTATTTTGTTATTCATAGATTGTAAAGAGGATAATGGGGATTTAGAAACCTAGGGTTTGTAAATTGAACAGATCTCCCAAATTTCACCAGAATTAGGGTTTAAATTTGGGGGTTTTGTTCAATTAGCACTGTTGGATGTCAATTAATTGTTCAAATCACTTAATTGACTTAATTGTGCTTTGCTACAAAAATGTGCGTTGTTAATTTTGGGAATTGGACAAATCCCCAAACTTCACCCTAATTAGGGTTTAAATTTTGAAGTTTTGGGGATTTGTCCAATTAGCACCCTTGGATGTCAATTAAGTGCTCCAATCACTTAATTGACTTAATTGTGCCTTGCTTCAAAAATGTGGGTTGTTATTTTCGGGAAATTAGACAAATGGAGTCATTGTTATTGAAAACATGGTTGTAGAGTTATACTTACACATGAATGTTTTTGCATTGTAGGATTTAAAAGTATGGCTAAGGAGGGCCACAAGGCTCAGCCAGGAGGGGAAGATCAGCCACAAGTAGAGATTGGGTGGAGACATGGTGTTCTCAGTGATGCTACTTCTAAGAAAGTGCAGTGTAAATATTGTGGGAAGTAAATGAATGGAGGCGTTTATCGCCTAAAATAACATATTGTAGGTATTGGTAAGAATGTAGCAAAATGCAAGCAATGCCCATGAGAGCTAGTGGCTGAGATGAAAGAGTACATGGCATGAAGACAAATGCAAAAGGGCATTCGTCTTCAGCAATAGCAGGAACTTCATAAGGAGCTTTCTGGCAGACCAACAGCTGAGCAGAGGAGGGATAAGGGCCTAATGATGGAAAGGGCCGAAAGGCCAATTGCTCTTGATGATTCAGATGATGATGATGATGCAGGCTCTCTTCCACAGTATGAGAAAGATTCACAGAAGCACGACGAGTTGGCATAGCGCTAGAGAGGAAGAAGAGGTGAGAAGGTCCATGAGTACAAGAGGTGGATTATCATCAGAAACTAGTGCAACATGGCTAGTTGGGAGATCAAACTCAGTTAGGATAAGGAGATCTGATTTCATTGATCCTGCACGAGGTCTGATGCATACATTCTTGCATAGAAATCCATCGATAAAACAACCATCAATAAAATAAGCAATGAAAGGAGTGAAAGTCACAGCTGCTGCAACAAAACATGCAATAAAAATATTATAAAATAATTTTTACATGCAGGAGTCCTAGCCCATTGTTGAACCCGAAAAATATCGGGTTTTAAAGAAGCTCTGGGCGACAAATTTGCCCGGAAAGGACCGGGAATAAACCCCAGTCTTCCCACTCGAACGCCCGAGATAAACGGGCTCGAGTCCACGCCTCCGTCCGAAGCTATCCGGATGGTATGTCGAGATGCGTCATTCGAACCTCGTTAGGGCAGAACCAATGCCCGAGATGAGTGAAACTCGATGTTCGGGCTTGCGTTCGAGGTCGCGTACGACTCCGATAGATCCGGGAAGGCCAAATGCACGTGCCCTCAGAAAACGGGAGCAAACGCACGTCGGATGCGCGTGTGCACGTGCGTGGCACGGCCGTCAACCAACATCAAACTCTGGAAATCCCCAGAGCTCTCCAAGCCAGAAATGGCCAGAGGAGGGGAGGCCTGTTGAACGGCAAAAGTGTGACACGTTTATTTCAGCGGAAATTACAAAATCCATCAGATGATGGTCCGGCGACTAGCCTAGTTGAAGCCTATTTTGGCGGACGACGGTTCGAGTCGCGGACATGATGAAAGGGGCCGTTGGGCCACGAAGATTAAATGTTGGTTATCAGCAGGCCTGGTTACAATACATTATCAGCAGCCTGCTCAGAGGCCAAAAAGTTGTGATTTAAAATGACCCCAAGGTTATTTAAGTTACAAACTTATTAGCGGGATCCTTCCCCAAAATTCAGCAGGGGAGTTCCGGCCCTTAAAATGGTGCCCGGAGTCCCGGTTAAAATGAAAGTACAAGGAGAACATGTCTCCGTCAAAGTACGAAGCACGGAAAAATCCGGCAGCACAAGGTCTATAGACCGAGTATGAAGGACAAGTACAAGAACAAGCTCGAGGAAGAACTCCGAGGCTTGCAAAGGCACCCTCTGATCGGGCAGAACTCCGAGAAGTCAGAGCGAAGCACCAAGGAACGGAGCCGGACTCCAGTAGCACCTCCGGCAGCACAAGGTCTATAGACCGAATACAAAGAACAAGCACAAAGAACAAGCTCGAGGAAGAACTCCGAGGCTTGCAAAGGCCCCTCTGATCGGGCAGAACTCCGAGAAGTCAGGGCGAAGCACCAAAGAAATAAGCAGGACTTTAGCAGCACCTCCGGGCTCCAACAAGTCCTGGAAATGAGGGTGTAGGGGGTATTTATAGACAAAATCCCCCCCTCTCCCCTCTCTTTCCATCGGTTAGGACCCCCTAACCGATGGTGACCTCATCATGAGGTCACCATCGGTTAGGGGAGGTCCCCCTTAACCGATGGTGACCTCATCATGAGGTCACCATCGGTTGGGGCACCCTCTCTCTCCTCTCCCACGCAATGTAAAGGGTTTCATCCCCTATAAATACCCCCCCTATTCCATAAGGAAAGGGGGTTCGGAATTGGCTCCGGCGAAGCCCTGTTGGAAAATCCCAGGAAAATAGAAAAGAGCATTTGCTCATTCCCTCTCTCATTCTCAAATCCCTCTCGTCCGGTGTGTGAAGGTACAAATCCCCTTCTTTAGCCCGATAGGCCAGGCGTGGAAAGGAGAGCGGTCGGCGTAATCGTCATCAGCATTCCTTCTTAATCTCCATCCCCCACATCGAGCAAGTCTCTGTGGGGTGATATTTCCGGGGTTTAAATGCCGTCCATATCGAGCGAGTCTCTATGGACACATGGTATTTAAATACCCATGTTCTCCCCGCCCATCGAGCGAGTCTCTGGGATGGTGGATTTTGTGCTTATATGTATATGTTTTCTTGAGGAGACTCTGCCCAAGCGGAGGTTCTGCCCAAGGACATATTCGTATATTCACAAATTTGTGTTCTTATATATATGTTTCTTAAGACGAAACTCTGCCCAAGCGGAGGTTCCGTCCATGAACACATATATAATCACAAATTTGTAATTATACAAATATGTTCCTTAAGAGAATCTCGCCCAGGCAAAAATCTCTCTCAAGGACGTATCCATAAATACAAACTCGTGTTATATGTGTATGTTTCTTAGAGGAAACTCTGCCCAAGCGGAGGTTCTGTCCAAGAACATATTCGTATATTCACAAATTTATGTTCTTATGTATATGTTCCTTAGAGGAAACTCTGCCCAAATGGAGACTCCCCTAAGAACATATCCATAAAATCACAAATTGTGCCTATACGCATATGTCTCTTCGGAGGAATCTTGCCCGGACAAAGTTCCCTCTAAATTCATATCCGTATAATCACAACTTCATGTTTATATAAATGTATTTCTTAGTGGAATCTCTGCCCAAATAGAGACTCTGCTCGAGAATATATCTATATAATCACAAATATGCCCCGTTTGTATATGTTTCTCAAAAAAAAAAGGACTCCGTTCATACGGGGGGCTCCTTCTTATCGGATACTCTGCTCAAGTGGAGATACCGTGTGAGAATATATTTACAAAGTGCAAATTTGTGTTTATACACATATATCCCTCTTAGGCAAAGCCCTCGGGTAAAGTTTCTCCCGAGAATACATGGATATAAGCATATGCCAATATAAAATATCTCTACAAGGACACCCTGCCTAAGTAGGGACTCGCCAAGACATATTCATATATTACAAAATAATAATAATAATAAAAAGAGGGATTGTGATAATATACACACATCCAAAGAAAAAGGGAAGTGAGACAGGAACCGTGCTCAGATACCCTAAATGGGAGCACATATGCACCTCCACGAGAAATATACCCGAAATGGACTTGGATTCGGACAAAAATCACAAATGGGACAAGAACTTCCGTAGAGATACATCATATGATCTCCAGAAATTGGACCCGCACAAGTACGAAATGAGGAGAAAAGAAACTCTACCTCAAACTCGGACTCTGCTCAGAAATGGCATTGCAAAAGAACCTCATATAAAAATTTGCACAATCATCCTTCTAATACGGAAGCGTTGTTTTGGGTTATAACACCCCCAAGTTCAGAATCAAAATCTTCGGGTATACACCCATTCACAATAATAATCTCCATGTTTTCCCAAATGAAACCCATAACCAACCTTTTGTAAAAAGGAGAAAAAAGACCTCAAATCGGTCCCCGGGTATATACCCGCTCCCCTTTTCAAAAGAAATCAAACTTTGGACTCCCAAAAGGGCAGTCATTTCAAAAATAAAACATCCAAAACAAAAACATTCCAAAACAACCAAAAGAAAGGAAAAACATGTCATAATCAGGATTTTCTAAGAAAAAGCATGCATATTTTTCTCGTCCTTTACTATGAAATGGTATTCGGGTTTAGACCGGTATCAAATAATACCAAGTGTCCTAACTCGATGTAAATGTAACATCGATTCCGGTCGATGGAGACAGAGGTCCAGCACATGCTACCCTAATCACCTGATGAGAATAGACATGGGACTCAAGAAGTTCAGATAAAAAACGGCGCACCCGTCCGTTCGCGGACACACCCGTCCGTTCGCGGACACACCCGTCCTTTTTTCGGACACCATACCCGTCCGTTCCACGGACACCATACCGTCCGTTCCACGGACACCATACCGTCCTTTCCCCGGACACCAAAATTCTTCTTCCGCATCGCGCGGACTCTTTTTCTGTCTGTTAGACAGCTGGCACGCCCCCACAAACATCAAAATATAAAACAATAATACACACGCCAAATAAAACGAATGAACGCAATCCACCGCGATATTTTCATAGGAAATTTTTCCCCCGTGTCAACAAGGCCCACCCCTTTTATAGGTGGGCCAGGCGCCGTTCAGGCGGAGCGCACCCCCGCCGGGTCAGGCGGGGTACACCCCCGCCGGTCCGCGAGGGGTGCACCCCCGCCGGTTCAGGCGGGGCGCACCCCCGCCGGTCAGGCAGGGTGCACCCCCGCCGGTCCGCGCGGGGTGCACCCCCGCAGGTTCGGGCGGGGGGCGCACCCCCGCCGATTCGCGCGGGGGCGCACCCCCGCTGGTCCGCGCGGGGGACGCACCCTCGCCGGTCCGCGTGGGGGCGCACCCCCGCCGGTTCGCGCAGGGGGCACACACCCCGCCGGTTCAGCAGGGGAGACCCCCGCCGGCCAGATCCGGCCTGGCGGGCCTTTGCCCGTGCGGGGCCCACCTCTGGATGTCTGGCACCTGTGTGCTCGCACCCCCGCCGGACGGAACCCCCGTCGGGCCACGCGCCCTAAACCCCTATAAATAGAGGGGTAGCGTCCCCATTTGAAAGGGCATTTTGGAAGTAAAAAAAATCCTCAGACGCATTCTTGAAGGAGAAAAGCCTCCCGATAGCTGAGAGAAGCTGCCGACTCTCGTGCTCGAGTTTCCTGAGCGTGGGGGTCGTCCTCTATTGGTGCTCCGCCTGTGTGAAGCGTCGCGGGAGGGCCGCCGTGCCGATCATTCTGCAGGTCATTACATAAGGCCCGCGCCCGGTATTTTGCGCATAACCCTCCGGTGTTATAAAAAAAACACGTAGAGGCATGTTGTCCGACGGAGGCACAAAACCCCGTCGTCGACACAAACGAAATGACATGTTTGTAAACGCCCAACGGAAGCACATACACCCCGTTGCAAGCGTAAATGAAATGACGTACTATGTAAACACCCGACGGAGGCCACACAACCCCGTCGTTGACGTACATGTAAATGGCATACTTTGTAACGCCCAACGGAGGCACAAACACCCCGTTGTGAGCATAAGTGTAAATGCCCTGAATATAGTTGAGCATATTTGTGGAAATTGACTTAGTCATCCATTTCTTTAAATTTCGGCATACGGTCTTTTATAAACATATCGCATCGAAGGTATTCAAGTGTTATACTCGATGTAAATGAACACCGACCCGATCGGTGGGGAACGGTCCAGTACACGACCCTCCAATCGCCCTGAAAATACGAGCGCGCGCGGAAAAAATGAAATGAAATATTCGAGGGTTCCGGTCTTTACCCGGTACCCCTCATAAAAAAATCTCTTTGTCTGTTTCCTGTAAACAGTCTGGCACGCCCGCAGCGAAAAATAATAAATATTCAAAGCCTCTCGTTGGGGCCTTAATATAAAGAGAAGAAAATTCCGCGTTCCAACAATCTGGCACGCCCGGTGGGAAAAATATTAAATATATTCAAAGCTTCTCGTTGGGGCCTTAATATAAGAGAAGAAAATTCCACGTTCCAACACCCATACAGCATCTAGCCCCTATTTTTAGACCATGACAGATTCTATTGGAGAGGCACATGGATGGCAAAATCGGTCGAACCCCACTCCGAGTCGGCCGACTCAGAGCGGAATCGGCCCATGCCGACCCGACTGGGGGGGGGGGGAAGCACCCACCCACCCACGGGACTAGGTTTGCAATGTCCACCGCACGACTCAGCCCGACTCGGCACGACTCAGCCCGACTCCGGCCCGATTTGGGTCGGGATCGGCTGGGGCCGACCCAGCCACCCGACCCGACTTCTCCATCCATGGAGAGGAAGCCCAGGATTGAAAGCTCCAGCACCCAGGGATATTTATGGCAAATATCTTGAAGAGGAAATGAATGAACTAAAGGAGTGGGTGAACTCCTTTAAAGCTGCGTGGATGGCTAGGGGTTGTACTCTCATGCAAGGTTAGTCGCATCACCGATTCGGATCAAATCAGATTTTTCCTTTAAGTAAATGTTAGTATTTGTAGTTCCATGTACTTAAGATATTACATGTAAATAAGGAAGAACCACTATTTGAATCCAATAAAAATATTTTAAAAAATCATATCTACCAAGGTTTGACGGATCGGGATCGGGAGGCGAATCGGATTTCTCTTGATCCGATTCGATTCCCCCCGAATCGACACGAATCGATCCGCATCGGATCGATTCTCATGGGTATAATATATAATATCATATATATGATATTTATAATGTATAATATATATTATTAATATGATATAATATATCATATATATGATATTTATAATGTATAATATATTATTAATATGATATAATAATATTATATATATGAGGCAAATCGGACCGAATCAATGGAATCGAGGATCGGGTTTTCCCTGATCCGATGCGATACGGGGGTATCGGGCCGGCTCGATCCGGCACGCCAAACCTTGTCTCTTATTAATAAAAAGTCAACTCTCCCATCGAAAGAAAAAATCATGATTTTGATGATTTCATCAAAATACCGACTTTCTAATCTCTCATAATTTGGCCTAGTTAAAAATTTCATAATTCAAATAAAACCACATGGAATACTAAAAACCCAAAGTCTGGTGAACTAAGTCAAACATACATGTGACTTCTCTAAGAGACTCACTCTCTGCTGGTCACATGTACGTTTGACTTATTTCACCGGACTTTGGATTTCTAGTGTTCCATGTGGTTTTATTTGAATTATGAAATTTTTAGCTAGGCCAAATTATGAGAGATTAGAAAATGGTATTTTTTATGAAATCACCAAAATCACGATTAGAGAGTGAGTCTCTTAGAAAAGTCACATGTATGTTTGACTTATTTCACCGAACTTTGGATTTTTAGTATTCTATGTAGTTTATTTGAATTGTGAAATTTTTAGCTAGGTCTAATTATAAGAGATTAGAAAGTCAGGCATTTTGATGAAATTACCAAAATTGCGAGTTTCTTCTTCGTGGGAGAGTTGACTTTCATTGGGTAAGAAATATGATTTTTTTAATATTTTTATTTGATTTAAATGAAGTGTACTTCCTTATTTACATATAATATCTTAAGTAAATATAACATTACTTAAAATGATGTTTAGGTAAACAAGGTGTTATACATATATAAAGAGAATCGGATATATGTATGTCATACACAAGGTTGTCATATCGGATCTCGGCTTCGTCTCGGGATGGTCAAAGAGAAGAGATCTCGAAGAGATCTCGGAGAGATCTCGATAAGATCTCGGAAGATCAGGATAACATAAAAGTGTGGATCACATAGATAATTCCTTAAGGAACATAGATAATTGCATACATTCCCAAGTCTCAACTATGGATGACATAGATTCACATCATGGTTTGCTGGAGCGGCAATTCGGACCGAATCGGGTTCGCCTTGATTCGATCCAATTCGTATGGAATCGGTCCGATTCGCATAGGATTATTGTATATATATTTAATATAACACAGATAAATAAATAAAGAAACTAGAAAGTAAATTCTCATGAGTTTGGGTGATGATAGTTTATGTTTGACCAAATCTTGAGAGGTCTCAAGCAGACTAAGTGTTGTCAGTAGGAGAGTGGCTCCCTAGGAGAAGTCACATGTACGTTTGACTTTTTTTACCGGACTTTAGATTTTTAGTGTTCCATGTGATTTATTTGAATTATCAAATTTTTAGATAGACTAAATTACGAGAGATTAGAAAGTTAGCATTTCGCTAAAATCATCAAAATCACGATTTTCTTCTTCAATGGGAGTTGACTTTTTATTGGTAATATATATGATTTTTTTTATATTTTTATTGGATTCAAATGGGGGGTACTTCCTTATTTACATGTAATATCTTAAGTAAATGAAACTATAAATACTAACATTTACTTCAGGCAGGATCCTAACAACCCTGCCTGAAGAGATCCTGACAACCCTACCTGACTCATCTCGGCCTTCTCGTTTCTCGGGAAGGGGCCGAGACCGATATTCTCGCGAGATTGCTTACCATGGTCATACATACATATAACACATATATATATATATAAACATTTGTATGTCACAATATAATTATATATGTATATATATACATATATATATGTATACCATATAATATAATATATATTATATTTTATATATATTAGGCAAATCGGACTGAATCGGTGCATCAGGGAATCGGATTCTCCCTAATCCGTCATGATTCGCCTGAATCGGTGCATCAGGGAATCGGATTCTCCCTAATGATCCGATTCGGCAAACCATGCTCTCATGTGTGATGGATGGAAGTGGACAAATTAAGAATGCAGACTACTTGTTCAGGCTTATGGATGACATGGTTAAACAAATTAAGATGAAAATATGTACAAGTTGTGACTGATAATGAAGCTAGCTACCAGGCAGTTGGAAGAAAGTTGATGGAAAAAAGAGAACTTCTCTACTGGGTTCCTTATGCAACACACTCTTTAGACTTAATGATGGAAGACACTAGCAAAGATAAACATGTTGATAACTTAGTGTCTAAGGCACAAATGATTACTAGTTTTATTTATGGACACAATAGAATTCTTCATATGATAAGAGAATGTACAGATGGACATGACTTCCTTCGTCTTGGCCCCACCAGATTTGCCTCCAACTTTATTGTGTTGGAGAGTTTACATAAGTATAGACATGAGTTGGGCACTCTCATCTATAGTTTCGAGTACTTGGCACATGCTGCTACATTGAGAGAGGAGTCTAGAGATGTTGCACTTGAAATTGCTAGCTTCATCGGCGGCGACCATTTTTGGAACAAAGTCTCCTATTATTTGAAGCTGATAGAGCCTCCTGTACAACTATTGAGGACGGTTGATAGAGAGGAAAAGAATGGCATAGGTTACTTGTACGAGGCTATAGATAAAGCCAGAAAAAGGTTGAAGGAGAAGCATCCCTCAACATTTCAAAAATGGCGGATAATTGTTAATAGAGGATGGGAGTCCACCTTCCACCATTATTTACATGCAGTAGGTGAGTGCATTAACTCAACTTGTACTTTCTTCTTCTTGTACTGTTGTACACTTGTACGTTAACTTATGCAATATGGATGCATGGTATTTTTTTAACCCCTGATATCAATATAGTGATTCAATTCACAACGATGATAAGGTGCTTCAAAGGACAATCAATGTCTTCACAAGACTATCTAGAAGCACTGAAGATAAGCTAGATGCTATGATGGAGGTAAAACTAAAAGTCTTCAATTGCCATGATTATTATTAATCCCTTTTCAGAGAGATAAAGGTTTGATCATGCCAACTATTTTGTGTTAGATGGACACGTTTAAGCTCAAGTTTGACATTTATAAGGACTATGATCTTAGAGAAGCAGTGACAAGAATTAGTCCTGGTGAGTACTTTATTTCATATTGTTGGATTATCATTAATTCATTATAATCCAACAGCATTATGTACTGATTCATTATTGTTTCTTTTTTTTCTCCAGCTGAGTGGTGGATTATATTTGACTATAAGACCGGTCAAACAAATCCACTTGCAAGGATTGCCATTAGAGTGCTCAACTAGACCACTTCATCTAGCCAGTATGAGAGGAACTGGAGCACTTTCTCACTTACACAAAAGTTAGAGACAGGCTGATTGCAACTAGGCTGGAGAAGCTGGTCTATTACCACTACACTATGCGGTTGAAGGTCAAGTGCATTAGACAAAGGCAAAAGAAGGCAAAGATGAGGCAAATGAGTTTTGCAGGCAGACATTGGGAGCAACATATAGCAGAGGCTGAATTTTCTATGATTTTCCTGCATTTTACTCAATTCCCAACCCCCCCCCTTTTTTTTTTTAAATCTCCAGACTTCCCTTGAATTGGTCAGAGCAGCCCTGACCGATCCCAAGGCCGATTCGATATTGTTTTCCATGTACCAGGGACCTTCGAGTCCTAAGTGTTGAGGCCTTGTTTGCTAACCAGTTAAGCAAGCTCGATGTAAGGTATCCTGGGATTGCTTAATCAGGGTTAGCCATGTTTTTGGATTGAGACGGTCTGAGGAGTTAGCCCAGTTAAGAGTGGATAGCACAAGTTGACCTCAAGTGGTTGACTTATTAAACCACCCTGTTAAACCAGTTATCTCAGGATAAGGGTGGTTATGCACTATCAGGGATACCAAACCAATGGCTGCGCTGTCCAGCCGGTTAGAGGCCTCTTACCCACATCTAACTGGCTATCAAACTGGCTCTTAGGTGTCCACCTATGAACCTCTTAGATAAAAGAAGGATCATGGGGCTGAGAGAAGCAGACTGAACTTCACAATTTCCACACTCCCTCCTGCTCTAATGCCATGTAGATAATCCAAGCATCAAGAGAGAGAGAGAGAGGGATGAGAAGAGGAGATTTGTGAAGACTTCTGGAGAGGGAAAACAGCCCAAAACACAGAGAGAGGTTGATCTCCATCATGTGAACTTACATAGAATCGCATGATTACAATAACTACAAGTAAAACACCACATTATTATGCCCTAGTTATTCCACATACTAAATACAACGGCTATTACAAAAGAGGAAGTCTTGCTGCACACCAAAGGCCCACGGGTGTGCGCACACACCCATGGGTGATTGGGTACCCCATCACATCAAGGTGATGGGCACCCAATCACACCCTGGTGTGCACGCGCACACCCCTCATGGGGTGTGCGCCAAGACTTCCTCATTACAAAAACTATGGACAGAAGTGCCATAAAACTGCTACTTAGAAATGAGGTAGCATAGCATGTCAATAAGTTGAAACCCAAATGACTAATTAACAAGGGTTGAAGATACAATCAACAAGCTTTAGAGGACGAAAAGATTGTCATACAGTAATCCCACCTTGTATCTGCTACATGAGATAGTTCATGAGAATCAAGTGCATATATCATCGACCTTTTTCTCCCATTGAAACATCATGTGGTTAAATCTTAGAGCATGCAGTAGTAGAAACAACAAAAGCCATCATTCTTAAATATTTAAGCATGAGCAGTACCAATGGCTAAATCCTTTTTTGCCAAAGCATTGAATTCTTTCAAGCGTATATATCCAATAGAAGCAGCTCCATTCTCCATTTTCTCCAAGCGATAAAACACGGGGGTTCGGGCGACCGACTGCCTTTCAACTGTAATAGAATGAACAGGACCGCAGTCTCCATGTCGAACCTGCAACATACATATTTAAGTGAGAGTGGGACAAGTTAGGTAAATTGCAATCAAGTGGCATACTTAATGCAAAGAAAACACAGTATATGCAAAAGAAGTTGACCTGAACAGTTACAAATGTTTCCTTTGGACCCTGGAGCAGAGATGAAACTTCAAAGGCTGATTTTCCCTTAATATCCACTCCATTGACAGATAAGATCTCATCCCCCTGTCCAGAAATAGAGAGAACATACAAATTTTTATTTAAAATTGAAAGTCTTTTTTATAAATATAACATTAGGGATTTAAGTGAAATATAATGACCAAGAACTTCTGGCTTAGTCTAGGATCTTCTCTCCACCTATAAATAGGTGAAGGATGGAGTGGTAAGGCAAGAAAAATAGCTCTCTTTCTTTCTCTACATTCCGTACTTCATTTTTTAGTTTATAATACTTCTATAACATCAGATACCTAAGAACCATTGCCCACTATTGCTATGCATGTGCATCATGTCATTCCCATATTGACAGTTTAGTGTACGAAGAAAACTGTCTTTAATGAGAGTCATTGGCCTGTTATACATGGGCCCACAAGGTGGATTTCCCACCTGGTGGGAGTAGGAAACCACCAGACAGGGATTCATCACCTGGTCAGATGTGGGAGTCTTTTAAGGCCATCACCACCTACCATGACCATGGATGGTAAAATCGGCCAAATCGGATCGACATCGGACGGTGTCGAGTGTTGGCATAAAAAAAATTTGTCAAAACCCCCATTTCCAGAAATCCCAAAGGCACCCCTTAATGGGGCATATGGGGGCCTATTTATAGGCAAAACCCCCAAGCCCTCCCCAACCGATGGAAGTCCCATCGGTTGGAGGGGCAATTCCGGGGTAAACCATCGGTTGGGGGGTTGGAGGGGTAAAACCCCCCAACCGATGGTCCTACCATCGGTTGGAGGGGATCTCCCCCCCCCCCCAACCGATGGTACCCTCCATCGGTTGAGGGGATCTCCCCCCTTAACCGATGGAGGGTACCATCGGTTAAGGGGGGGGGGGGGGGGGGGGGGGCCACCTTCACATGCACATGTAAAGAGGGCCAACCCCTATAAAAGGGCATGTAACCCCCCATGTAAAGGGGTGTTGGAACGCGGAAATTTATCTTTCTTTGCGGTTTTGTTTAGGGCCCCTCCGATGCTTTCGTCTCAGAGGCTTTATATTTTTTTCGCTGCGGGCATGCCAGACTGTTTACAGGAAATAGACAAAGATTTGTTTTATGAGGT